>CEMM01322529.1:10963-23160 GCA_900068975.1 Hygrocybe conica | reverse complement strand
TTGGCAGCGTCGTTAGGCGCTCAAACTGGAAATCGTGGCTCGTTGCTCCCATCAGGTCCTCACTAGTACAGGATTGGAATGGACGACTACCCTAGCCCCTCTTCTGCGGACGACGCGTGGTTGAACCCTTCTATTAGCCTGAAGGTTCCTCCCTAGTCTCTTCGGTTTTACGAACGACGGTCGCCGTTGGACTAAAACCGGAGCCTCGTTAAGCCATCTAGGTGAGCGGCCTCGGTCTTTGACGAACCCGGTTTCCGCTCACGGTTGCCCAGTGCGATCCAACTATACTAGTAACGTGATAGTGAACGAGACTGTGTTCCTGGATACGGATAMCCTCCTCGTCATMCCTCCCGAGCCACTGTTTGCGGATTTGCAATACAGTATCCCCGGGTCACTCCCTCATCGCAAAAAATTGGGTTTCACGCGCGTCCGCGGTACAACCTCCGTCTTCGACGTCGTCGTTATCGTCGTGCTTGCGCGACGTTGCCACCATGAATCCGAACACTCCTTACGAAATGGCGGACGCGTCTTTGACGACTGTTGTGCTTCCATCGTGCGTATGCCCGACGTTCCTGAGACGCGTCTTGCAGCCTAATAGGTTGCTAGCAATAACGTCCCATTCTCAACCAGGTCATTCCCAACGACCCGCCTAGAGTACGATATTCCTTCCGTCATCTTCATATTTCGTCTGAGCCCTACCAGTATTGCTAGTCCCAAGGTCGCGATTTCTGACGACACACCCGCGCCTTCTTCCCCGATGCCAATCGCATCGGACTCAACTACGATCCACCCTAGAAAATCTTCCAACGCACCAGCCATTGTAGGAGGGGTCCTCGGCGGTGTTTTTTGGCTGTCACTCATATTTGTGATTCTATTCAAATTTCTCCGCGGCCGCCAAGGTCACCAGCCTGACGAGGAAGGACCTGTGGAAAACGTGAATCGGCAGGAGTTGTCTGCCTTTTCGACGGTCCATGTCCTGGTGGATCAGCAGCGCGTTGCAGAAACGGCATCCGCTTCATTTTCGTTCAGTTCTGGTACGTCCACAATGTTCACTGCCAGCATCGCGTGCGTGTTCCGATGTCATATCGTATTTTTTTGTGAAGATGGGACAGCGTTAGTTTCAGGTGTGTCCCTGTGTGTCTCTTGCTTCGCACCATCTAACTTGTGCCTAGATCACGAATCACCTGTGCAATCTGCCGCCGAATCTCAGGACGATAATTCAAGGACTCCCGCGTCGCAGACGAGAAGCCCACATTCCGGTTCACAGTTAAACAGAACCGATGATCAGGATACCACACAGGATGAGCCCAGTCTTGGCCAGCGAGACGCTCCTAGCACCTCCTTCCACTCTTCGATTGACGCAAGGCTAGAGGTGAATTCCTCCGAGCCAACACCACCTGCAGAGGTTCACCGGGAGACGACACTTGGCGTCCGGCAGCACCTCGATTTGCCAAACGTTACGTATGCACCTTCTTCGATATCCCGATTAAGTGCAGGGGAGCGGAGCACACTCGGATCAGTGTTGACGAATCCAGACCCACCTCCTGGATTAACGACGAGGAGAAGTTCGATTTCATCTGCACCACCGTACAACGATGGGTAGCACGCCGTTAACTTTCACTAATTGATTAAACCAACGGCAATCAACTAAAACGCCGTTCAAGTTCTCACATGAATCACGAACTATTTCGTTCGACCGTAAATATCCCTGGTTCGTTGCTGAGGTACGAGGTATCGAGTGGACGTCCGCTGAGCACCTTTTGCTATCAGAATCCACGATTGTAACGGACGGCGATAGAGCCACGGAGCCGCGAGGCCGACCGGGCGTTATTCGCCTGCAGGACATCATATATGATATGTTCTAGGCTTGGCTCGGCCCGTACGAGCTCTTCTGAGAACAGACGACCATGAGTGTGCTACGGATGCGCTCGGTGCACGCAATTATCCTTTCTGCTCTTCTAGGGTCCGTGTCAAGTCAGTCAACACCGCCTGCGCAAGGCATCCAGCTCTCCACCTCTCGCGATGTCCGATTCCCAGCAAATGTCTCGCAGTGCGAGCCAGTCTTCGTCTTCTACGACAGGGCAACAGCGACCGATTCAGCGGTTTTGGGATTCTATGCTCCTGAAAATCTAGAGCCAACCGCACGTCTGATCAGGCTCTCCATACCTCCAGGAACCGGTTACATTGAGTGGATTTGCAACATTCCATCGGGATACGGCTTCGTCGCTCATTTCGACGCCTGGCATCACGATGTCGTTCGATCCGGTGCGTCCTTCTGTTTGGGCGACGTCACCACGACGTATTCTGCTTTGACCTATTCCACGGGTTTCCCGGGATATACCAATGGTCCACCCAACACCGTTGCGCCCTCCATCACTCCTCTCGGGTAGGTCCCTCCCTCTGCACGGTTCAGATCGAATCTAAGAAGCAATAGTCCAAGTGTTCCATTCCCAACAGGAACATATTCAACCATCACAGCCAAGTTCGACCTTCTCTCAGATACCAATGAATTATCCTCATATGATTTATGTAGTCCAGATCTGTTCTCTTCTTGGCAGGCCTTCCATGCTTTATCATCATCTTCACGACCATTCAGTTCCAGTCTCACAACGCATACGTCGTCCGTCGGTCCACCCCCTCCTCCTACAGCCACTAGAAAATCAAAAACGGCCGCCATCGTTGGCGGCGTCGTCGGCGGCGTTGCGTTACTGTCGTTCATATCATGTCTGATTATGATTCGGCGACGGCGCAGGCGCCCAGTACCTCGCCGTATGGACATCGATGGTTTTACCATACGGTCCGATCCCACGCAGTACTCCAGCTTCGTGGGAAGCCGCCCGGGGACCTCTATGGACGGACCGGGGATGTCGCGGATGTCCTCGCCAATATTTCCAGATCTTGGTAATCTTGGTATGCTATCGAACTCCTTCTCTGTTATGACTGCTCAAATTTGTTTATCAGTTGTAGAACCTTTCACACTGCATCTCAGTAAGGCCACCCATCTTCGTTCTTCGTTGAATTTTACTCACGCTGTTCCAGATCCGCACAACCGTGTGGCTGGCACGGCACCACTGGAATATGATACGAGCATTCTAGGCAGCTTGTCCTCCCCATCTCCTCCTCCACCCTCATCAGCATCGGCTGTGCATTCTCACCGACGGTCATCATCATCGACAACACACCCCGCGCGTTACGTCGTGCCTCCTCAGTCCAACCTAGATGCGGCATTCGACGCCGTGCCACGCACACAGCCGACAGAACAACAGGAGGCGGTGGGAACCACCTTGGTTACTCCGTTTGATGCATCGTCCAGCTCCTATCCAAGAGATACGAAACGGCGGGTTCAGCGAGTTCCCGGCCCAAGCAGTCCGCAGGACCGCCCATCACCGCTGACGGCTGCGTTCAATACCGTTGCCCAGCTGACTCCCGAAGAAAGGCAGGCGCTTACTTCTATGCTGAATTCGGATCGTGCTACTGGTACACCCCAGCCCCCTCCTTACGCTGGGTAGTGTGTCTACCAGTTGACGTAGGATATTATCGCGTTGTGCGCTTCAAGTTATTCTTCGGCCTCCTTATTACCTGTAGCAGTATACTCTCCATCAAAATTGGCTGCGGTTGTACAGCGTACGTCTGTCCGAGTCGATTGATCATAGACCCACCGCCAGCTGCCATGGCGATACTGCAGACAATTGACTTAAAGCTGTATTGTCTCTTGACGCCGCTCCTGATTGCATGTCCGTCCAGTTGTAAGGCTGCAATTGCACGACAGAACCTGGCGGTGCGGTACAAATGTGTACATCAAATAGTGCTGGTATCCTTCTTGATACAATTGTGGCAGGCGTGGCGGATACAATATTAGCGAAGGCGGTGTGGACAAAAAAAGTTGATAAAATGGAGACAGAGTTGATGCTGATTCTTAAGATCATGCTGTGCGAGGGGCAGCATGCTTGAAGCGCACGACCAGTACGGTGACATTATCGGTAGTGTGATGTGAAAGGGCGTGTTTCAAAAGAGTCTGACTGGCGACCTGCGCATCGTCGATGTCTCGGATCAATTCGATGGCAGCTTGGTCGTTGGCGACATCCCACAGCTGTCAGTAACATGAGACGAGCTCAACCGAGAAAGAAAGTAGAGAATCACTTACGCCGTCACAAGCCAATATCAAAAATTCATCTTCATCACAAAGCTCAGTCTCTGTCGTGTATGGCGCACCGACGACGAACTCCTTCATAGATGAGTCGCCTAAACTGCGAGTGACCGCAAGGACGCCATTGACCCTGCCACTCATTACAAATCCGCCGGCGTCTGTTATGCGTTTCGCCTCTTGCTTGTCAGAACCTTTGTGATCGTACGTGAGCCTGACTGCCCTGCCGCCGCGACAAAGGACGCCTCGAGCGTCACCGGCATTGGCGCTGTAAAGAACGCGTCGCGAGATGGATGGGGGGTCGACAACAGCGTAACCCTTTCCCTTTTGCTTGTCGCCTTCGCTTGATGGGGCTGGAGACGATGACCGGGGAGTCGTCGGCGAAAGGGCGGCGACAACGGGAGAAGCGCTGAGGCTTTTGAAAGCTTGCTTAAATCTGCTAGCACTGCTAGGTAGCCTAGGTTTCTTGGATTTCTTAGAGTTTTGCTTGCCGGGCCCCTCTTCACTCGAGCCAGCGCCTTGGGATTCTGAACTACTCTCGCCCGGGCTGCCTCCGTCGGGGCCTTCCGCGCTCACAGGTGCTGGGGATTCCACGCGAGGTGGAGAGTCGGAGTCTGGAGTGATGAAGGACTGCTTGCCATTGACGTCTTCCACACGAAGGAAGGCGGTAACGGCGGTGCAGCCGGAATGTATTTTGCCGTCCGACTCTTCGCACATGCGGGAGAGCCGTTCGTCGACCCTGTGGAAGGTCTCGTTGAGAACGTCCGGGATGTGTTTGTCTGGACATGAGCGAATGGAATCCAGCAGGAACTGTGGGATAGCCGTATTTGACTCAGTCAATGCTCGCGAACAAGAAGTGCATTCTGTTACCTCGTGAAAGTTATTGCCGCACCATTCTGCGGCATGTTTCCCAGCGTGTCCGTCGAATACTGCGAAGAAGCCTTGTCCGCGTACACCGGCGAAGTCGACGACGAAGGAATGGGCATCTTCCATGGTCCGTCTGGTGCCCTTGTCCTCGGACACGCCGACCTGGTATGCATAGTTCTGTGTTGAATGACGGTTCAGAACCTGTAGAAACGTGTCAAGATAGGTAATGTGCGGGCGAGTCAAGGCATCGCGTACGCCATAGGTGTTGATCTCCTCGGTGGTGGTGATGCTTTTGGAGCGTGCATTGGGGGAGTCTGTGAAGAGTCTTGGACGCTGGGATAACATGTATGTGCGGTCGTTTCTGTAGGATCGGTTCGAAAGATGAGCTCTGTGGTGGTGGTCGGTGGTCAAGAGACGGATTGAAGGTCACGGTCAAGCGTTCTCAGTGGCACCTTTCAAAGGACAACAAACGCTGATTATCTTGAACCGAACCGTTTCTTATTGTTCGCATTTATTTGACCTCTCCGTCGTCAACACTTCAACGCTTCAACGTTCAAATTAGCTTTGTTTCTACCATCATTCGAATTCATTCATCCGTTGACTCGACTCGACCTCGGAACAACGGCCACCAAATCCAATCAGTCCGGAAAGACCGGTCCGGACCGTGAGAATAACGGTACTTGCCGAGATCTATATCAGCTTCACATCGTTGTCCTCATCCCCTCCCCGGTTGTCTCGAAACCTGTGGATGTCTCAGCAATCAACCGCGGCCAAGCCTTCGCTACAGGGGGTCAGAATAAAAGCCAGAAAGGGTGCCGTAAAGGCCCAAGCAAAGCACGAACCCACCAGTCAGTAATTAGCCTCACTTTCAAGACCTCGCCGCGCTGACTCGTCTGCAGTCTTCAGAGACCAACTCTACAAACATTTAGAAACAGTTCCCGAGGGTGACTTTGACGCATTCGCAACCAAACTTGTCCAAGCTGGATCGACACTTGACTTTCTAAAATATGCAGACGCTCTCTTTGAAATATTACTCGTTGGCGGTCTCATTCAGCCCGGCGGCAGCTATGTCGATGATGGTGCACCTGTCTCGCCGTTCACGATCTTCAACGCAAAGGAGCCTCCCGACGTGGAAGACCTAAAGAAGTACATTGAAGTTCTCAACAAACTTATCAGGAGGTGGCTTGCGCATATACCTGCTTGCGGCGCTGTCCTCTGACTCTCATCAGGTATAAATATCTTCAGAAACCCCTCGAGGAGTCTGCCTTGCCTAGTCTCCTTCAATACATTCACCGCTGGTCCACCGTCGAGAAGGACAAACTGTCCCTCGCCATCGGCCTCTTGCTGTCCCAAGGTCTCGCCAACGCATCCTGCCTGCAAAGCTTGACAAAGGACCATCTTGTCAAGAACGGTGGGGCTCCGATCTTCTTCTCTCTCATTTCCGTTGGCTTACATATCCCCTTTTCTAGATATCGCTGTGAGCGTCATCACCCTCATCTTTCGTGCCTATCTCGCCGATCAGTCTATGGACCATCTCTCTGCAACACTCAAGCGTGGCGGAATCAAGGACATCCTGGCATTCTTCCCTCCCAATAAGCGTGACAGCAAGGTCCTGGAAGATCACTTCAAAAAGGAAGGCCTTTCTCAGGTCGGCGAATGGTGGCTCAAGAAGCAGGAAGGCGTGATCAAAGAAGCGATGATCAAGGAATTGAGAGAGCTGTGCGAACGCGAGGAATCTCCCGAGCAAGCCAGTACCCGTTCGCTGGATCACAGCCAAGAGTGACATTGACGCTCGCTTCTCTGGATCAGATCATCGCTGCCATCAATGCTCGCCAGGAGGAGCATCCTCTTCCTAAATCAGAACTCGTCCAGTGCCTCTGGCAAGGTCTAATGGCCTCGGTCGACTGGAGTGCCCGAACCGACCAGATCGAAGGTCTTGCTCTTCGTGAAGTCGGGGTATGTCACGATCAAGGTTAACCAGCACCAGCTCGTCGCGTTGACGCCCAAGTACAGAGATACGCACCCATCCTTGAGCCCTTCTGTGATGGACCCAAGACTGAGGTCGCCCTCATCAACGTTGTACAAGTGTATTGTTATGAAGACACACGCATTATCAAAGCTTTCCCTCAAATTCTCAAGGTTGGTTGCCCTTCGTAACCTTTGCCATGACTACCCACCAAATCGTTGTGTCGAACTTGCCAGGTTTTGTACAATACGGATTGCATCTCCGATCAAGCAATCATCTATTGGCACCAGAAAGGCTCCAAACCGAATGGACGGCAACACTTCCTCAAGGCGACGGAGTCACTTGTCAAGGTATTGTGGGCAATGATTCAGGCTTCTCCCTCACTCATCTTCAAATGTAGTACCTGCAGGAGCAAGATGACAGTGACGAAGAGGAATAATTGCGAGTGTGAAATGTCGAGTCTTTGATTTCCGATTACACCCCTTGAGCGTGGATTTGATAGACGATAATCGATGGTTTTTTTGCGCTGCTACAAATACGAGGTACTATACTAAGATACACAGCGCAAGATTCAGAGAAACCTTTAGTCCATACAAGAGCAACGTAACATTGGGGATGAGCATCCACGCGAGCTCACCACGCTTCGGGGATGGGCGCGAAATCACCTGTCCATCCATTCGAACCCGTCAACTGCAAAAAGATGCCGTCCATGCCGTTCGGAGGGAAGCCCAGATCTGCGAGATTCTGAATTGGAGAAAGGTCGTGAGGGACTTCGCGGGAAACGATGAAAAGAAAAACGGACCTGCTCTTGGAGCCAAATCGGGATGGCTGAGGGATTGAATAACCCTCGGTCGCTTGGCCAGGTGTATCCGACCTCTTCCATCGTGAATGGAATTGGGTGGGGCGGTACTCCGCTGGGATCAGCGAACCCAGAAGGGCCAGGCATACCCTCAGGCATGGAATCCGGAATCGGGCCGCCGCCCATCCTTCGCCTGAAGATAGCCAGCATGATGCGCAGCGTCAGGGCATATCTAAAAGGAAACGCGTCAGGTATCAACCATTCGGCGTGCACTCCCGCACTTACCTTTCGGCAGAAACATCCGCGAGAAGTTGTGCGAGCTGCTCGACTTGGGAGATGATGGCTCCGAGATCCAATTCGCCAGGGAACAAACAAGCCATCTTCAATAGATACAGACCAGAAAAGGCCGCGTTCATGAGGTTGCCGTGAACGGCATAGCGAAGGGCGGCCCTGCGGACGGACGCAAGTGAGGATGCATCTTTCGTGGAAATTGAGACAGAAAAGGTATACCTGTATGCAGACGACGTGAGGAAAACAGAGAGACAGTTGATCGCTGCATCCTTCGCCTGGAATGCGAGCTCCTTTTGCTCGAAGGGCGTCTTGTCCCAAGATACGCCCCGCAACGCGATGCAGATCACCCAGAGCTTCGCATAATGTAATTCACTCATGAGGACTTTGCGCATGAGGGATTCCTCATCCATCGATTGGCCTATCGTCAAATCAGTTTCAAGTTCATAGCGTAGAATCCGCAGGAAAGCGCACGGTGCAATGCATCGCACTCCTCCCACCACTTGTCCAAGGCGACGTTGGCACGACGAATGAACCCCAGCGTCGTATGGTTGACTTGGCCGAGTTGAGGCGCAAGAGATTCGAATATTTGGGCTGCGGTCCGAGATCAGCATTATTCTATAATTTTTCTTGGACATAAATTTGTCGACCTTTTTGCACAATCAACTCCACTTGCGACACTAGTCTGACGTCGGTGGGCGAAGTCAGTGGGTGTGTCAGAAGGAGTCGACAATGCCTGATGGAACCGTCTTCGCGAAATACGACGGGACGACCAGTCTCGAGGCTCAACCTAATTCACATCAAGTTTGCAGATACATGTTGCAGGCAGAGACGAAACACTCACTGATGGTCAAAGCAGTACAGGGAGAGCCAGATGCGAGATGAAACAACTAGGTAGAGTGAGACGAGGCGGACACCAGACGGATGAGAATAGCTCATACCGAGGTCCCTTTCCTCTTCCTCAATGCGAAGCTTACCCGTGTCTTCAGCTAATCTATCAAGAGCACGGTGCAGACCAAGGTCAAGTGCCATTCGCATGGCATGACCAGCAGGGAGCCAGCCATTGGTGCTCCAGGCAGCCAGCAGCAACATGCCTGTAACGAGACCTGTCAAGACACCAAGTGCATTTCATCTCAGCGGGTTGCCGACCTTGCACGGCCTCTTTCCTCGTAATGGGCCCAAACAACGACAGACGTGCAATATTCTGCGCCTCTTCTAGACACTTGAAGAACGTCGGCGTAAGTGGGCCGTTTCCACATCTGATCCGAGCAGCCACAGCCAATATGGCATCAAAAGTCCACGGCGTGCGCTCCATGAGACTTTCATAGCTGTCGTACGCTGGGTCAAACAACGGGAGGAACAAATGACATCCAGCAAAGAAACTGGCGTTTGACATCAGCGGCTATAGGATATGCTTGGGCGACAAAACACTCGTTCACATGTGATGTAATTCTCTCGCTTCCGCCTCCGACACCAGTCCCTGGAGCACACGTTAGTCCTTCAGGATAAGGAATGCAGAAAAAAAGACAGACTTTTTCAACGACATGGGGGAATGCATTGCGTGGGATCTCGGCCCGTCTGCGCTTTCTGGGTCTAATCAGAAATAAGAACGTCAAGAACAAGTCAGAAGAAAGAGTGCAGACATACCTGGGAGAAGAAGCCGAGGGAACTGCTGCCGCTTCAGCTGCGGCGTTAGCCAGGTCTTGGAGAGCTTCAATAGGCGCATTGATGGGAGCTCGGGAAGTTTCCTCAGCCTCGTCATCGGATGAAGCGGTGGTACTCGGTACGACAGCGTAAGGTCCGTATTTAGCACCCTATTATCAATGTAAGAACTTTGATAAGCAAGAATGGACTCTGGATAGAATCGATCAGACCTGATGGGCAAAATTAGGCGAAGATGGCAAACGGCGTTGATGGCCATCGGGACCCAACTCAAATCCGTTTCGAGGGGGAGGGAGATAGGGACCTGTGGAACAAAAATCAGTTGGAATGTATGGATAAAAGGGTTCAACTGACCTTGTGGCGACATCGCAACGTTGGAGTGAGCCTGGGTTTGCAACGCTGCCAAGATCCGATCCAGGGAAGACTGCATCCCAATCATCTGACTCTGCATGACCTACAAAGCATGCTGTCAGCGATATGTATGCCATCGAAACACTGACGTACCAGATATTGGCCCTCCAAGCGAGAGAGTCGTCTGGATAGGTGAATATCGATAAGGTTTTATGCCCGACAGACCAAAAGAAAAATCGGCGACTGACTCGACACTTGCGCCTGCCATTATGGGCACATTCTTTTTTTCTGGTTTCTCAAATATACATGGCGTCCCGCTGAACTGGCATCGCCGACAGGGAGCCTGCTCGACCGGGCCGGGCGGATGGGCGGCCCCAGTGAACAACGAGCACAAAAAACGAGCTGTGGAGGTTCCTCACCTCTCCTTCACATCTGTTCTTGCCTTTCCTGCATGCGGTGCACGCTCTAGCGCCCCTCTTCGGAATGTGCGTCGGATGCCCCCCTTGTCCAGAGCCCTCGCCTGGGTTGTTTTGGTTCATATCACCGCCGCTGGCTCGTCGTCGTTTCAGAGGTGTGTCTGAGACGTTAGAAATGGTCGGAGACATAGACATGAGAGTTGAGCACTGTTATCGAGGGACGACAACAGAATTCCCAAGTTGACTCGGGTCGGTCTGAGCTGACAAGAAAAAGCCACGTGTGATTCGAACATGACTACAGCCCTGCCAACCCTTGCACATTCAACATTCAACAATCAATCCTTGCTACACTTGCACCAGTCGTAGCACATCATCGTAGATGGCCTCTATGCTGTATTTTATCCGCTGCTTTGCCCAAAAATCCAATCGACAAAGTCGCCGAATTTGTTGACGAAGATTAAAAACCTGAACTAGTTCTCATACAACAATGCCAGGTCTTTGCAGCATTTCATGTGCAGTCCTAGCACACCGCCATGGTCGAGCAACCACCGAACGTCATGAATTCTTCATCTGGCAGAGCGTTGACTGTCAGTCACTGTCTGACCCCAAAATGGCAAAAGTTACTCACGTGACGCAGACCACGCCTCTTCTGTTAAATGGTGAGTGAGCCTGTCCAGTCAGTTTGGACGCGCCACAGTCTATCAAACAGGCTCCTCGTGGACTCTCGGCTGAAGAAAAGCGCGTGAAATTGCTAGAAATATTTCACGAGTCGGTATGGAACCATACCCTCAATTCTTTGCAACCAGCACAGAAAGCTAACAGACCGGTGCCGCAGAAAGACTTTTTCCAGGTCTCATACTCTTTTTACTGCTGATATCTAACGCTTTTACCGAGCTTTACTTTAAAGCTGAAAGAGTTAGAAAAACTCGGCCCGAAATTGAAGGGCATCGGTGAGCGCACTCTGAGATGGAATGTATGCTGATAAACTGATGGAGTCTTTCAGTTTCTCAAAGTGTGAAAGATGTGTTACAGTCTTTAGTGGACGATGGCTTGGTGCAAGCTGACAAGATCGGCGCTTCCAATTGTAAGAACGTCGCACCGCATATATGCACTAAAAACATTGTTCCTTCTCAGTCTTTTGGAGTTTCCCCTCGCAACGTGGAGCTATAGTAAGAATACATTCTACAGCTGATTTTATACATCGAGATAACGACCGTTTCTCAGCTCCAAGGTCGATTGAAGACCGTCCATGATGCCCGAGACGCCCTTGAAGCACAGCTCTCTCAACTGGCAACAGATGTCGAAACAGAGAAGAAGTCCAAACCAGAGAATGTGGGTCCTTTTTTTTTGGTTCATCCCATCGCTGTTGCACCCAGCTTGGGCAGGACGAACGGAAAGCCAACCTGGATCAATTGGCATCAGCTAAAGGGGAGCTGGCGGTGCTCGAGAAGGAGTTGCTCCAATACGGTGCATGCGATCCTGTCAAGGTTGAGGAGAAGAAAAGAGGTGTAATGCTTGCCAAGGAGGCTGCCATCCGCTGGACAGGTATGCACATTGTTTTGCTAGTGTGTTCTCAAACACTTATTGCTTGGCGACTGAGCAGACAACTACGTTATACTGTTGTCTCATTTCTCACGGCAGAACGGAGTAGAAGCTGATGAGATTCGGAAGTATCTTGGCGTTAACGAGGAGTACGAGGATATA
>CEMM01322526.1:0-15041 GCA_900068975.1 Hygrocybe conica | reverse complement strand
GGGTTTACCCATACCCGTGCTATTCCCTAAAGCTCGTTCTCCGATAAATCGACGTAAGTGGCGTTGTGTGTGCGTGACGTTTGAGTCGCTGTTTCATTGAGACCGTCGTCGAACGCCGTGAATGGGACACTTCCTTCAAGTTGATCATCTTGTTCCTCTTCCGTTGTCGGGGAGGAGGACTCTTTGTTAGCTGCAGCTTCGCATTCGTGGTAGTACTGGATTCCGGATATGATTTTCTTGGCTTCGTTCGAGCATGTGCGGATGAAGTCGTTATAGGCGTCTTCCCAAGATTCGTCGTCGTCCTTGAGATCGTAACGAATGTTTCGCCATGGTTTCAAAAGAGTCAGCATTGACGCGTAATACGTTGAGTTTTCTTCTTCATCCTTTGACGGAAACCATCTTCCGATGATATTGGGAAGGTTTCTATGTCCCGGTGTGCGGTGAACTCGTTGATGCAAACGATAACGGGGATGATGTTCCAGATAAGGGAAACGAGGGTTCTTAGGTCTGCCTCGATGATTTTGGTCTTCTTCGTCTTTGTCGTCGTCGAAAACGTTATCTTCATGAATAACTTCGTCTCCTGCACCTCTATCCTCCGAGTTTTCATGAGTCTTTCCTAATTTTTCCTCGTAGGTGTCAACGAAAAATTTCATCATCGACATATCGCTAAGTTCAAGCCCTCTCGCCGTGTAATCGACAATCTGTGATTTCGCGTAGATATGACCTGTGTTATCGATATCTAGACGAACTGTAGATGTGTCGTCCTGTGTGAATTATATCAGTATTTGTTCATTTGATCGAATAATCCACTTTACGTCGTATGTGTTTTGATCCTGTTCCATAGTCAACATCATAGACATATCAACGGTCGGATTATGGTGTGTGCTGAAATTTTGTATGAAAATTTGTCGTTTGACGAAAACAGTAGTGCGATACTAACTGTGGATTTTTTCGTTTTGATAATTCGGGATAGGCTTTGATGAGGTGAAGTAAAAAAGACGTCCAATATATAGGCGTGTAATTGTGTGATTTGAAAACGTCGCCCCAGTTCATGAGATATGATATGACCATCGGAGCTGCAAACTCTCTTTCTCGATTGATAGCGTGCAGAACACGGAACACGAGAAGAGCCTGGTTTCGTTGCAATTTTTTCACGTACTCCGGGTTCGGGTGCTTGATATGGTATGCGTGTCCACGGGCGAGGATTGCTGAAAGATTAAATGATTTGCCCTGTTTCTTGGCGGCATACATCGTGATATAAAAGGAGATGTTTTTGGTATCAGCTCCGTGGGTGAGCAATTTGATGTCGTTGTTGCAACGGGCGTTTATGAGGATGCCAGGCGCCCATGCATTAACGAAAGGATAAAGTCGCTTCGGACCCCATGAACCATCCGGTTGTACGAAATCTGTATCCGAAAGAAGCCAAGGAGCGCGTCTCTTGCATTTGAGTCGTCCGTCCTTATCAGGACGAAGACATCGCCTAATTTTACACGTATGGATCTGTTCGACACGTGCCAAACGTTTTTCGAGAGAGTTACACTCATCCTCGTACGTCGTGTTTTCCGGGTTGGGAGGACGGCAATAAGCAAGGTTTCTGTCCCGATTGATGGTACGAATGGAATTGGCTGTTTCAAATCCAGGTACATACGCCCGTATGTTGCGAGATATGAATTGCGCGACCTTGGTTCGGAATTCAGCACTATGTAACAGGTGCTGGATCTGGTCAAATGGCGGCGTATTCTTTAACCAGAAGAGGAAGTGGACGTGAAGAGTACCGCGACCTTGAGATTCCACAGTTCCGAAATAAGCTGCTATTTCTCCGAATATTCCATTTCCTGATTTCACAGAATGTTTCGTAACCTTGATTTGGAGTAATGTTTCCAGAATTGTCTTGATCATGAAGTGGAAAAACTTCGCTGAAGCGTATGGATCGTTTGCGATGTTAGCTGCGCGCTGCTTAACGTCCGGGCCCTGTGTTTGCAGAAAGTCATCCAAGTTGATATTTTCGCCTGCGAATATTTGTGCTATCGGGTCGTGTAAATCACTGGGGTTAATGGTAACCCACAGGGAAGGTGGTCCAAGGTAAAGAGATGTCGACCATATTTGACTGCGCAAGGAATTGCGAGCTTGATCTGATCCTTGCACCCGCCCCGCCGCAGAGTAAACATGCTTCTTAAGTAGTTTCACTGCTGCATCTGTTATTGGCTGGTTTCGTTCTTCGTTTTTTTGTGCGTTATCCAACATGTTACTGTTGATGGAACACATGATATGGGCGTCCCGTTCAAATGATTTTTTATTCATTTCCAGGTGGGCGGATCTGAGTGATTGTCTTCGTAGAGATATTCCGAATGCAACGAAAGGAAATGTTTCATGCTTCCGGAATCGACGGTCGTGGTATCTTAATAACCAACGAATATGTTCAGAGAACTCGAGTTTGACAGGACGGGGTGCCTCAATACCGCCTGTGCCTCTTGGGAATAAACAAGGGAACGCTTTTTCGAAGAAGTATTCCGTTTGGGGTGCCGATGTACGGCCGGGATTAAGGGGTGGAAAATCCCTGACTGGTTTGTTGCCGTGTCGTATAGCGTATGAACCTTCACGTCCGTTTTTCCACAAGTTAGCCAACGCGGATGCCATCGTTTGATCCGACGACAGGTTTCGCATTTCAGTATCGATAGATCCTGATACACGCAATGGGACGACTTCAGGTTCTGTTTCATGTTTAGCAATTAATCAATTTTCTGTATGTTCAGTTACGCTTACCAACATCGCTTTCCGTTGTCATATCATGTTCGTCGTCTATTTCATCGTTTGGTATATCGAAAGCTGTAGGTATTCGTCAATTTGAATACGTATGAAGTCGACGAGGTAAATCATACAGTGTACATCTTCACTAGGGACGTAACCCGCTTCATCCTCATTCAATAAGTCTCCTTCCGTCGACTGTTTGGTGATCATTACGATCTCCGTCGGGATATCGTCTTCAGGTAGTTTTGATAGATTTTCGTAGGATATTTTGATATGACCGTAATATTTGGGGTTCATTGTTTGGAATCCTTGAATTGCACTGAGGACGCGAAGTCGTCGGATGCGGAACATCGACCTTAGCCAGTTCATAGGCAATTTGCCCATGCCGACAAAGGTAACCGTTATAATGGAAGACAGAATGTTGATATCCAGTGGCAATAGATTGCCTGTTAACATGTCCGCCACACCTTGAAGTGAGAGGTCGTAAGTTGTAACGGTACCTCGCATAGCGCGTTGTAACCCAGACGGATCGATCGAATTTTCACCTGATGTGGGGTAAAGCTTGAACACGTAACATTTCATGATGAAATTTCCAGCGATAAGTTGCTCTGTTATTGTGAGATCGTCCAGGAATGGCGGTATCGGACCGATCCAGAGCTCGTTCGCAAGGGAGTATTTCGGCGGATCGTTACTTTTATTGGCGAGGTCCTTAACGCAAGAACCACATACATTAACGATCCAATCGTCGCTTTCTTCATCCCTTCTGACACCTGCTGGCTCCAATAACCGGCCATCGTATAGTTCATGGTCTTTGTGGGATTTCGATGGGATGAGTCGGAACGAATTAGGTATGTCTCGGAGTTTGATCGGTTGTACGTCATCTTGTCTCGTCAGACATTCAGAAGCGCAAACGCCGCAGACGACAATCTCGACCTCGGACGATGATGTGGCTTCATAGAACCTCTTGTAACAAATTTTCACCTCCTCCTCGTTCGGTAAGTCCATATATCTCGTCGGATCGTGATCATCCCTTTCGTCCTTGTCAAACGCACTACGAGTTTTCCGTCTTCGACTGATTTGATTCTCGATCTTTCGTTTTTTTAGATGTCGCTTGTCCTCCTCCTTTTGAAGTCTTGATGCGTCGACTACCTCCGACAGTGAATTCTTCACATCTTCGGGCAGCGTCAGAACGTAATCCATCAATACATCTTTAGGCCGATAGAAGGACCGCGGAATCGACACGCCTCGATCATATACGACGCTTCGGATGGTATCCATGTCCAGATCATCCAGTTTCCGTTTCGTCAGCATTTTGTGCGTTGTCGATGGTTGATTTATGAACGTGGAGAGTGATATGACTGCGGTATGTGTATCGTTTTCGTTTACGACGATCGTATGCAGACACCGTCCATTTATCACTCTTTTCGATACGTTTTCTTTCGCTACTTCTCACCCCAGTTCTGTTTTCACTGACCAAGACACCGCTAAACCAAATTAGTACACAGGTTTTTCTTCGTTTCGGGGGTTCGTTCCGGGTGTCGTATCATACCTTTCTCACCATCGTAACATGCAAGGTCGGTGGTGGCTTGTCCGTCTGTCCATGTGTTAATTTCATGGCGATATAAAAGGACATAAGCGATAAAGCCCTTCATTCTGTATCCCCTCGCGTTTTCATCTCACGATCAACCAAATACATTCAGATATGGATCTCACACACATACCCACGACGGCACGTAATATGATCCCCCCTCGTCATCGACGCCGTCAAAATCAAGCACCTTTATACCGTGCCATTACCCCTGCTACGTTCAATTCGTTGACCGTCGTGATCTTTACCTTTGAATTGAATAGTAAGCCTTCAATTGCTACAATCTGTGATTGAATTTTCATTGACTATCATACAAATAACTAGCATTCAATGACACGATTGAAAACTTCCATCGTATGCCACACGTTCACATCCTTTTAACCGTTTCGACTCGTGGCTTCCGACATTTGCGCATCCCGACGTCAGTGTTTATCATATTGTTTATTGAGGCGGGTATGGGCAGAGTGCGTTTTCTCGCTGACATCTTTACTTTCGCTGCGGCCATGGGGTTCGATTTATTCCTGATCTCTAACACTTCCCTTATCCTTCCTTATCCTCGCAACCTGTAGGATCGAATTCCTGCCTTTGAATCTGACAATCTTTTCGTTCACTTTCTTTGACGTCGTATATGCACTTATTTTTGAGCTCTGTGTTTCTGATGATGTTCACTTTTAATCGATATAGCGTACTCAGTGCGCCAAGACTTGCGAACACATTTATGTATTGGTTCCGTTCCTGTATTGTCACGTGATCGTGTTTACTAACGATTTCCACAGATCGCCGTTTCATGGCGGACCATCGATCGAGGTTGTCCGATATACGATCAGGGGCCGAGAATCTCTTTCTGAGCATCAGTCGGATGTTCAGGACCGTAGACGTAATGCCATACGGAACAAACCTTAACTTTTCCTCTTTACTGACAACTATTCGACGAACAGGTTGGTTTTGCTTCTAACATCAATAAAACCCTGCATGTGCACGTACGTCCAATAATCTCTGAATGATAACGTGTCCTTAAGACAAACCTCTTTCATTTACCAGTGGTCATTTCTTTATCATTCGGGATCCATCTACTCCTCATCCGTCCTAGTTCAACACAACAACTTTTCGGGGTGTATCTTGTATGTAAACTTCGGATCGTCCCCTCCCCAAAATACTGTCTCTTCTATCGGAGGTTCTTCAGCGTTTTCCAGAATTATTGAGGATTTTGGGGTGGTGTGACCGGTCCGTCCTCAGAAACCCGCACAATCAAGTTTTCGGTTGCTACACATGCACAACATCCCTATATTTCATCGTGCCTGTCGGATCATCTGACAAACTTACTGTGCGTCTCGATCATATCTTTTTACGAGCATTCGCGTGCTCTCGACTTCCTGTTAGGGCCGATGCGGACTTGCAGGAAATTTGAAGTCAGTCTATTCAATCGTCACCGATAAGATGTTTTACGTACCACTGATCTTGTCACTCTCCTTCACACAACGCCGTCTTTCATCACGATGGACGTCGACCTTGCGGATCGTATTAATCGCGTTAAAAATCGTATGCGATCCCGCTCTTTCTATCTCGGAGACGCCGACGTCCATCGACAACTGACGTGGTACAAAAAGGATCAAGTTTCGTTCGTCGCCGATGCGAGGACTATTTCACAAACTTCTGAAAAATCTACTACTCCTGTCATTCCTGCAACGTTAACCGCCTTCGTCGTCTTAACGGACGAAGATTTCCGTTTATCTTGTGACGGTTTTTGGATCGAGCCAACGCACTCCACACCTTCAATCACCGATGTCATTGTCAGCTGTACAGGCGCAGCTTATCCTGATGAATCTCTTTCGATCGACTTCGACAACGTTCTCGACAACATCGAGATTCTCGTCTATCTTCGTCGGAATAGTTCAAATCTCATCCATTCGCTACTTATGCGATCTGCTATTACGCTCGACACTAAAATCAAATTCAGCCACGGCCTTATGGAGGTTGTTATTGAATCACTTTACATATCTTTTGCCGGTTTATTGAATTCCTCGTTCCAGCCACGAGATGTGATCATCATCGACTCTGATGACGAGGAGGATAAGAACGATAGAACGGGAGATGACGACGATGGTGCGTTTATTTATAATGCGTTCTTTTTCTTTAATACCGCCTAATTCATTGCTTGTTCGCACTCATCTAGCATCCTCTGTTACTATTAGGAATTGGCCCACACAAAGCAAGGCAGCTGCTGCATGTTTAGATTCGGTAAGGAAAACCCACGACGTCGTTCCCTTGAAGGCCTACGACTTCAATAACAAACTCATTGGCCCTCGTCACTATCGTACGAAACTCAAAGGCGCCCTCGTTCAGATCCTTTTCTCCCTTCACCATAGGGTTATCAAAAATAAACGAGGTAAACCTCCCTCAGACGTCTTCGTCGCGCAAATAGAAGGGATCAAACGTCTCGTGCCTTTACCTGGTCATGGAAATCCTTCCCCGTCTCCTTCTCTTCGTTCTCCGTCAAAACGGACTCGACATATTTTCGAAGACGACGACGATGACGTACAAGGTAGTTCCGTTGAGAAGAAGAGAAGGCGGTCCGGCGACGGTACCGTCAACATCGTCAAAAACCCCATCGACGCCAAATAGGACAATCTCGACATTACCTTGATTCGTGTGTCATGTTTCTTCTTCGCTTCTCTTCATTCATCACCGTTTTTCAATACAGACCGTCGATATTTACATGCAGCGTCTTCAACGACGAATTCATATGATCGTCTTCTCACTTTGCTCGTTGAGCTATTCCTGACCTCCTCCTTATGCACGTCTGTTGGTTGTACCTGTTCTTATCCCGTACCTCTTAATATCAACGTATTTGAATGTGAATGAAGCGTAACATTGACTCCAAACACTTTAGTGTCCGCAAGCGCTCGATTTCTATTACATAATCGAGAATTCCCCACCTGCCTTACTCGATTTCCGCGATGCGTTCATGATCAGTTGGACTGATATACCCGTACTACATTGAACCTATGCTACGAATTCCGCGTTTTCACTTCATTTCAACACGACGACAAGAAAATACAACGCGAAACGTGACAACTTCATATAGTACGTCGTTTTCTGAGTTTTCGTCCCTCCTCCTTAGCTTACCCTAAGATCTTCAACATCAATCAAGTTTTGATACAATAGATAATAATACGAAAGCATATGAATTTTCGTGCGTTTCATCTTTCCCTATGTTACAGACACTCATACAATTTCTTTCTGATTCGAATCGGTTTAACTTTTTCATCGCTCGTCAATTACAACAATATGCACGTTTCATAAGTACGTACCGACGTCCCGTGCGTAATTGCATCTTCTTCATTCAATCATCAAGTGACATGATTAGACGACGTTTCGATCACTGAAGGTTTGGGTACGTCGTTCTTCGGGACTTCAACGATTGTGTCCTTGTTAACACGCTACTCCACGAATCATTCAGAATGTTCATGAAGATAACAGATGAAGTTGACCTTTCCGATCTCTACTTCGACTACGAACATCCATGGAAAATGCAAATGAGACAATCCGCGCGACAATGATTCGGTTACTGATGAAGACGACGACATCATCCACTATGACCTCTGACTTCACCCTTTTTAATCCCTCAATCGCAACCTATCAAAATTTTCTTTTGTTCGGATTCAATCTAACCAGTTTAGTCTTAACGCCACGTTTCTGCGATAGGTGCCTTTTCGACCGTCTCTTGCACAAACAAACCGACGAAAGCATTAGGTTTCTAGCTCTTATTCTGTCAATCTACCGTACCCAATGTTTGATTTTTCATGTAAGTCCCTCTGATTTCTTACACCCAGCTCTTTCATACTGATTCGTACGTTCTCTTTTGCTAATTTCCGAGGTATATCCGTGCAAACGCTCAATGGATCATACTTCGCGATTTGCCGCCTTCGCGATTTGCCGCCTTCGCGATTTGCCGCCTTCGCGATCTGCCGCCGGGCTGCTGCCATACCCTTGATTATAGCATCGGCCTAACTTTTCCTTTCCCATCCTCAACAGATCCCGCTCTAGACACCCCAAATCACGATGACGTCTTCGTCAACCGGCTGTTTTCTTCGCCACTTCGCCTCCCACATTGCCAAGTCAACCCGATTCCCTCCTCCACATTCACGGATGCTTTAATGACTAACATAACTCTCGTTTGGCTCAGACCATCTGCACGTACACCCCAATAGATACTAGACGCCCTGACCCTGACACTTATATTTCAATCCGATGTTCGTATAATAGTACGTTTTCTTTCAATTGGAATATCCCGTTCACTTGATGCTCATGTTTAGACATCAAATCCTAAATCAAAACTTTTACAACGCCGTACTCATGTGAACGCTGAAATCGACACGCACGCAAATTTGCCGCTCGACTTTTTAGCTATCTTCCTGCGATCGACCTTTCTGCGGTAGCGGAACCTTCTCGTGTCAAAAATGAACCATACCTAATAAGTAAGACGTCCTTACCCTTTTCAATCCAATCTGAGTTCCGCTCTCTATATAGTTAATCATTTTCTTACTGCTCCCTACGACCTACAGCGATCGAACATGTTTGTTCTCTCGCATGTAAGATTGCTACCGGAGTAATCGGTTCGGATCTAACCACACCGTGCAACAGTCAACCCCCCTTTTCTTTGTCAGTCTCCGCTGACCATTGATCTGTCGTCATAGACAATTCCCAAGTGGTCGTCCTCGTCTACCTGTCGTCATAACAGAACCTCGTCCCAATCTTCTGCTAAAAATCGGCAAGGCATCAACCCTATTCTTTCTTTTAACTGATTCTCATTATAGCCTTACCAATACCAATCGATAACTTGCCTTAAATCACCTTTAAGCTTTAACAGGCAACTCAGTTTTGACCTTGGCATCGTACGTTTTAAGGGCGATAATCTACGGTTCTAACCTTTAAAATTCGGGGTGTTTCGGTATCTTTCACACAGTTTTCAATATAGTTTATCTATTTCTCATACTGTCCGTATCTCAGGTGCACGACCCAATCACATTCCTTCCGACTGAAACCTCGCTATGATGAATCCAGACACGGACTCACCGGCTTTAATAGTTCACTTCCGCAACCCACGCTGTCCGGCCCCAGAATTTGACCCCTTATGATGTTCGGACTTATACCCCCGCCGACAGTTCACAATGCATCATCAATCACGAGGTACAACCCATTATGCTGCGACTTTCTTTCCTACTTCGTTTGATACTAGACTCTTAAACATTTCAACCGTCGCCGTTATCATGTGTAAGTAATATCCCCCTTATTTTAATTATAACCAGACAATTCAATCCGGCACACGACTAGGTCATATGTATACCTCTTTCAATCTGTGATTTAATTCAAATCTCGGTCGTCTATCTGGCTCATGCATCTTTCCCGTTTTCTTTGCTGAACAACGTCTTTTTCTTATCAGGTAAATCCCTTCCTATCCCTTGAAACTTTATCTCGCCGTTCTATAGGATTGGTTAGTAACCCTGAACAACTGAAACCGTGATTCTTTCCAGAACACCGAACCGCCTTCCGGTGCATCCGTTACAATGATTGCATCCGTCAAGGATTGCGTTCGATGCATCTAGAACGATAATCACTAGACTCGATTCAGCATACCACTTCTAAATATTTATTCTGACGTTCACGGGTTCTAGAACCTTATAATTCGACACTCGGTACGTCGAACCCTCCTTTTCATATGACATAATACTTGACATATTTTGACAGAACCGTCGCCTGATATTTTCAAGATAAGGCAACGTCAGTTCACCCGGTGCCAGCTTGTACTTTTCATCTGATTCGTACAACGTCCCCTCACTCAAAACATATTCTTCTTTCATCCATCCCCCATTATGACTCAAATCTCGTCCGGCCAGGACAGCCCTTCGGACCACGCCCTCGACATCGCCACCCCTTCTCCTTCCAAAAACAAGAAAACCCGCAAAGTCGTCGAAAAGCGTAAAGTTCCTCCGCCTGCGGCCGTTCCTTCTACATCCCAAACCACATCATCCGTTCCCCCTCCCCCCTCTCAAGAGATCGAAGGATCCGATTCCGATCTTCGTGTCGTTAAAAAATCAATTTCTGCGATTTCGACCTACCTCGGAAATCCCTCGTTCTCCAAACACGTTGAATGGATCGACAAAGGACGAAAGCGGATTCTCGTCTTAAAGCGCGAGAACGACAACGACAGTTTCGTGCCTGCCGTCGTCACCTTCGTCGGGGAAATAAGCCCGCACAACTTCTGGCTTTACCCTTGCGGTGGTTGGAACGGTGAACGAGGCCCGACGGGTTCGTGGAAAAATCCCACTCCGTTCGATAAAGCCGTCGCCCGTGCGATGATTAGGCGCCCTCCTCAACTCGTATTTTCGTCCGATTGGAAAAGATACCTCGATAATCTGGAAGACATCATGCGCTCGGCTAAACGATATCCTATGACCACCACTTTCAACCTCATCGAGAATTCCGAAATCAAGATACGACATGCGCTGTTCGAGGTTCGTTTCTCATTTCCTTTCTTCCGTTCATCTTTGGTAACACACGATGTCTCGTCACCGACAGCTGAAACCCGTGACTGATCAGGTTGCACCGACGTCCGATACTGGTGGAATTGAGAGGACCGAGGACGAAGTTGAAGAATCCATCGACGGTAATAAAATTCTTTGAACGTCCTCGTTCTCTCTGTACTGATATCTCGTCGTCTTTAGAGGAAGACTCGGATCTTGGACCCGAGTTCAGCATGGAGAATATGGTATGCAAGTTTCCCCTCGCTAACGAAGCCCTGGCTTTGATGATCGAGGAAAACCGATTCGACTTTCGACCTATTCCCGTTACGTCGCTCGACCACAAACCCATCCCTCCCGCTGAATACGAGACTTTAGCGGGGACAACTGTACTGGTCCGAGCGACGATCCAATGCGACATTCTCTCGAAAAAGGGTTATCAATATTATGCGAACATCGAATCCCTTTCCGTCCTCAGAGAAGCGAGCGTCGACTTAGCCCTTACCGCTGCTCAATCGCCCTCTAAAAAGAGACGGTTTCATGTACCGGACTATCTCACGAAAGGGAAGAGCAAGGCCGATTGACGATTGACGATGGTAACCTTTTCCTCGATGTCGAACTGAACAAGATCCCTTCCACCTTGCCTTCCGTCTCTTCCCCTGACTCCGCTTTCTCACCTCGTTTGCATCATCGCCGTCTACTACCTTGTTATTTCCTTCTTCCCCTCCTTGACCGTTTTCGACGTCCTCCCATCTATCCCGTCGCACATCATGCTTAAGCTGTCGACGATTCCCTTCCCTGTCGTATGTTGACCTCCTTTTTGCGCTAATACTTCTAAGTATCCTTCTTGTTTTCATCAACAGCTCAGTTAATAAAAGCCCAATTCACAAATTGAACGACACCAATCGGAGAAAGTCGGTAATTTTGAACGGTGAAAACCGGGTAAAACTTCTATGATCATCTTTTCCTCCACCTCGACCTTGACGCACACCTTAAACGAACATATATTAAGATCAAATCAAAATTCGTTCAACCCCCCCCCCTTCCTATTACAGCTTTTCACAGTCAACCGGTCCGTTTACGATCGTCGACCTTAATCTCAATAAGATCTGTACCCCATTCTTGTTCCAGTTTATGGGCCTACTACTAACTAAACGGCGTATAGTTCCAATTCGTCGATCCGTTGCCGACTTCAATATTCCTTCCTTGAACTAATAATTGATTAATTCTAACGACAAGACTTATAGACCGTTAGAGGTCCACAAATGGACGCTGCATCCCTCGCCCAGGACGACTATCAATTCTCTAAAACGATTTCGACTATTCACCACGTATATTCACATCCTCACACCTACCCCCGTCCTCCGACTGATTCCTGTTCATCAGATATCTCACTTCGTCCTGTTTTCCTACGCCGACTCCGTATCCATGTCCAACCTCCGCGCTAAACTCGTTTCTTCGCGTAACCATCTGCGTGATCGTACAGTATACCTAGGCGACATCGGCTCTCTTCACCGTTTGGAATGGACGAAAATATCAGATCATTACATCGTCACAGAAATCTTGGCAAGCGAATCCTCCCCGTCTGCGCAAGACGTTGAGGAAATTGGCAATGACAATACCGAATCCGCTCCTGAACCCGCTACATTATCTTCAATCGTCCTTCTTTCCTTCGACGACTTCCACTTGTCATCTGATGGTTACTGGACTGGTGGAACCGTTTCGACGCCTTGCTTTTCGGACGTTGTATTATCTTGCACTGGAACTCACCCTCCCTCCTCCGACCTATCACCCGACTTCGACAATGTAATCAGCAACATTCAATCCTTGATCCAATTAACCCATTCTTCCAAACACCATCTCGACTCCTTCGTTTGCAAATCCACAATACACATGAAAGACAAATTAAGATTCCAACACAAATTGTTTCGTGTAACATCAATACCCTTCCTGCTTTATCGTCCTCTCAATCTCTTTCTTTTATCTAGAAAACCCCCCCGAGAAAAAAGATGTTGCTCAGAAGACACACCGCTTCGACCGAAGCGACATCCACTCGCGCCGTCTCTCCACCCGGCCCACGTACGTTGTTATCCGGATCATATCCGACTGTCTGCCTCAGCATTCATTTAATTCTTTCTTTAATAGTGCAGAGTATCAAAACATGGCCAACGAATTCCCGTTTCGCTAAACGAGCTCTCTCCTCACTTCGACACACACACGAAGTCAGACCTTTGAATGCTTGGGACTTGAACGATCACGTTATCCCCCCCGACCTCTACCGTAGACGTTTACAGGGATCTATCGTCGAGGTCGTGTTCAAAATGACGCACTTCGTGACCGCACAATCCGATCCTGACTCACCTCCCCTGGATGTGTATCACGCCGACATCACAGGACTATACATGCTCTCCGATCCGCTGACAGTACACGACACTTTATGTATTCCAGATGATTACAACGGTGACGAAGATCGACACAAGAAAGCATCGAGCAGCGCCACACAAAAGCGTAAACGATCATCTCCTTGAACTTTCCATTCATCTTCTTTGACGTAATCCTACTCCTACGCAAACGATTTCCTCTGTCGATCCTATGCTAATTTTTTACGTTCACTATCCACGTCCTCTTTCCTTGTGACGGGTCCGTTTCCGGTCTATTTGCGCGTTAATCTTCATTTTCCCTCGTCGCTTATGCAACCTGCCCTTACCCCTTGTGCTCACATCCATCTTTTCGATATTATTGCACTCCTTCTTCCTCTTCTGATAACTGAATCTGAACTTGTTGATGCTGTTCACGTGTAACGCAACGACAGAACTCTACATTAAATCGAAGGTCGAACACACGTATCACGATCTGTTCTTACGTCGTCACCGATTTACGCTACTATAGATCTTCAACATCAAACTCCCTCCAACCCTCATTCCCTCCCTCCTTAACCGCTAGCGCTGACTTACACACTCTCCACGTACACAATTTCTCTCCCAAAAGAAGGCCTATACACCTCCTTCACCCACGTCTTCAACGTCACTCGATGCTTTTATGCTCAAACCCTCCTCCCCACCCCGCCCCATCCTCCTTACTCTCCCTTTTTTCGAATTCTTTTCTCTCCTCCTGTGATCAAACTTGGACCATTCGATTACTAAATAAAAACGTATCATAGAATGTCACCCTCTTATTTGTGACTATATTCCTAACAAATGCAAGCAAGGTTTCCGCCGACGACGTCGGCACTTCCTAGTCTGGAATATAAGATTACTAAACGACAAGTACCATCGATTTGTGGCCGTCATCGGACTTGGCCAAAATCTGCTAAGTCCCTTGATCCGTTTCTTGCTTTAGACCACCACCACATCAAGGCGCTAGAGCACCTGCTCACTACCTGTGCCACTCCTGCCAGCGTCACCGCACCCATCAGTGGTGTAGCTGCTTCAGCCGAAACACAGGACCTTNGGTTCACTGGCAAGTGCAGAGGACAGCTGCCCGTCATGGCCACACCTACTGTCGGGCTCTACTCCACCTACGAGTCCAGACGCTGCATGCCGAGCAAGTAAAGTACGTTCTCTGTCTACTCTTTGTCGTCTGTGTCTTTCATGGGAGTCCATCGTTCCAGCATACATCCCAGCCACCGATCAGCGCTGAAGATCGCTTGCAAAGACGATCAACCTTTTGCCTCGCATGGATCGAACTTGGAAAGGCCACGTTAGGGAGTCGTTGCAGATGTGTGGTCTCGTAAGTGACAGGTTCATCAGTAGTCACGGCTACTTGACAGCTATTGTTTCTAGGCATGGAGGGCGTGTCCGATTCAAGACGCGAGTCAACGGGATCCCAGGTAGCTGTGCGAAGGGTGACCTCAGGTGTGTTCARCGTCAACAAGCCATTCACGACCTTGTCGATRCCGTCGTTGCCAGCAGGATCCAACGCATTTTGACGCGTCGCACCGCCTCGCTTTCTGGCGTCACCGCGTTTTCGACCTCCTCGACCTCGGGGCATGGACTAGAGACTTGCTGTATGGGCATTGGCAGGCAACTGGCGCGTGTATGCGTGTGTAGAGAGCTTAAATATATATATGCGATGCTTACTTGTGATGTCAGCTGGGCAAAGGGTGAGCGAGGGCCAATAAACCATGAATATAATACACAGATTATATCCAATTCTTATATTTCGTTTATATCTGGATTATAACC
>CEMM01322523.1:1770-12010 GCA_900068975.1 Hygrocybe conica | reverse complement strand
ATCAACTATACAACCTACGATCTCCGACGTGATCAAGACTCCATCAGCTCTCGGAGACGTGCTGATGTCATGGTACTGTCTCATGAGGAGGATACAGCCGACCCACATCCGTATTGGTACGCGCGCGTAATAGGGATCTTCCATGTGTTCGTCCAGACCCGGGATCCCACCACACGCAGGTTTTCAGACCCCCGGAGATTCGATGTCCTTCACGTGCGATGGTTTGGAAGAAATCTATCAATACCAGCCGGATGGAAAGCAAAGCGATTGTTCCGAATCGGATTCATACCTGCCGACAATCCAGACGCTTTTGGATTCCTTGACCCTGCTCAGGTGATCCGAGGCATCCACATCATACCACGCTTCGCTGGGGGGTGTACATCAGCACTTCTTGGATCTTCAATCATCAGGAATCCGAGCGAGGGAGACGAAGATTGGGTCAATTACTACATTAACTGGTATGAGTCCGACTTGAATATCAGGCGCCCGGCGTGATATCGTCTGACTGATTGTGCTTGACTGACAGCTTTGGCGACCGAGACCTATTCATGCGCTTCAGAGGCGGCGGTGTTGGCCACAAGTCCACAAGAGATGCTACGAAGTGTGTATACGAAGATCGTGACGTGATGGACACCAACGACTATGACTCGGAGTCTGGTGAGTCTGACTTCACAGAGGAGGCTCAGGCTATGTCCGTAGATCAATCAACTAGCGACGAATCGGAGTCAAACGGGTCAAACGAGAGCGACTCGGAGAGCAGTGACCAGAGCAGTGACAGCGACGTGAGCTACGACTCTGAGGCGTACCCATTGGAAGATCACGAGCTGGACGGTTTTGCAGACTATTAAGGTCTGCCATTTCTATACGTCGGTCTGGTACAATATCATATCTCTCACCGTAACGACATGTTTTATGCCCAAATCCCCCCCCTGGGCCAGCCCCGAACTTGATATCGGATATTTGCGCCGTTAGTCAAGCACTCACGATGTGGAAAACTGACGCCATTCAGCCAGTAGTTGTCCAGCTCTCAGTATCTGCCCATCTCATCCTTTTCCGCCCAGCGCATACTTCCTCCCTCGAGCTCGCGTTCAGTCACTTCGTCATCATCCAACTTGGCGAGCTGTCTGTCTGTCATCGGTTCAAGTTCCTGCGTAACGCCTTCGAATCAGCGCTCTTCGGCGGACAAGGCACCAGCGAATATCTCTACAATCTGTTTCATTGGGAACCGCTTACATCCCAGAGCCCCAGTCCCATCGTTAGCTCAAGAAAAGGATATGTCCTCTCGTGAGATCATGATCCCCGTGCCGGAGATGCTGCAAATGTGATCACGAAGCATGCGGGTGGGCGAAACCGTTACAATACCACTGGCATCATCTGGCGGTTGGTCCGTAGGGAGGATAAAGTCGGCTCTGGCTGTGAGGAGAACTCGCGAGGATGGGAAGAATTGCAGGGACGTGACGGTGGGTTTGGACGTCCTTTTCATGCCGATGGAGTGTTCCTGGGACGGAGACATGGGGTAGATATGACCTCGCAGTACATGCAGCCGATGAAAAAGCAAGGACGAAAGGGGGATCACGTTGATGCAGAGAAAGCTGGTATGGGGGGCATGTATGCCGAGTGAAAGGTCAGTCATCAATTGTAGGCTCTTGTATTCGACAAAAGACTTATCGTTGAGTGATAACCATAAGCGAATCTTGGAGGTGGTATTAATGCAATTGACAAGTCCGGAGAGAGTCTTGCATGACGGCAGGAATTCCGAGGGGTGCATTTGAAGGGACTGAAATTGTCGGGCTCAGTTGCATTCTATTCGCCATTATGGCGGGGACCATAAAAGCACAGTAGAATCTGGTGTGTAGCATGCAAGCGAATAAATACTCATAAAATTGTTGCTTGATTTCGAAGGTCTCCAACCTCATGTATTTTTTCGGCCCTTTTGCTGATGAACAGTGTTATTGACGTTGACGTTGACGATATTGTTTTGAGTGCCTTCGACATTGTTGAAGGTGCTGCGAGGGGCGTTGAAATGTTGCGACCGAATGATTGTGTTCTGATAGCGCGCGCCGGTGTTACCCAGAACTCCAATGGCGTCGTCATAGCCGTCCGAGTCATCTCTCATGACGTTCGATTGCTGACAGACACTGGATAAGATATGGGTAGGACGGCAATGAAACCAGACCCGAGATCACTTGCCATCAACTCGCTCAGACCACCGTGTATCCCCCATTCACCCTCAGAGCGCCTCGTTTCGTCCCTGCAAAACATTATCGACGTCAACGACAGTACCATCCAGCATTCCATGTCTTACCGCCGCATGAGCTGCCGCTGTGAGACAGAGAGCCCGTCATGTTCGGAACGTGTACTCGACATTGCTAGAAAGTGATGGGAATCTCGCCCACCCTGACGATTCTAGGTACCGGTGCCCCCTTGCCCACTCGTCCACATCACCCAGCGCCCTCGAACCAGCACAACCAGCTTAAGAGTAGCCATCTTTCTTCGCAAGTCGATTCGCTCTGTGTCATCGAGTCAAATTTAAAGGATCCTCCAGACTATCAGCATCTGCCCGTCCCCCGCGCCCGTCCGAGTCAAGGCGTCAACGACTCCTTCAAGTTATACGTTACCCAAACATCATACAGTACGTCTTCTACAAAGATGCTCGCGCAAGCAATCCGTACTTACTCTTCCGTGATCGCAAATTGGACCGTAGTGCGAGAACTCGTATCCTCAAGTGTTCCTGTCCCTCGCTGAAGACGTGAAACAATGTTTTGATGCTGATGTTTGAGGCGGGTCACCTCATCCGGAGGGCAGAAGACTTTGCTGGAAAGAAGGTCGTCGTCACCACTGGTGGGTATCATTTATCGGCAAAGGCTTTCATTTTACATAACTCGCACGACAGCGCATCATATCGCCGCCGAATGCTACTACAGTAGTCGAAGCGGAATTCGATTCTCAAGCGAAAATTTCGTTCCTGTGGGTGGAGCAGCCAGATCTGCTACAGCGTGTCCGTAGTAATTTATTGCAATGGCATGAACGTGGCATCCTGCGTGTTTTCGAGGGGCTGGACGGTACGTGTCCAGATCCGAACGCTCCAACTCATGTACGAAATATCTGGTTGCCAACGCTTTCAGCCTTGCCTACACCTCGGTCCCGTTTCGATGAGGACCTAGTGACTCCGAGAATTTGTTGCGCTGCATGATTGACCGAGCGCACTGTTTCTTGCTGGTATGTGGTCCAAGATATCGATGTTGTCGTCCGAGTTGGAGACTTGCCAAAAATGGAAAGAACTTGCTATCGCTCGCAGATTGGTCTTGTCTTGACTTTTGACCGACTTCTGAGGCCTTGGGCAGCTGAGCTTATTGTGGGAAACAAGACGACTCAAACCTTGGATTTCACTAGGCCTCGGCTTGGGCGTATTTTTCAGGCGGTGCATGGCGCAAAACCATAACTCGCACACTTGCATGCACATCTTCAAAATTTTACAACACCTTCGCTCCAGTAAGAGACAGGCTGACCTCTAGCGATCTCCGGGATTTCTGTCGGTTTTCCGAGTCGACGTCGACGGTCGCTGTCACGTGTGACGTGTCCAACACAACCTTAACCGTGACGCAGAATGAGCGCCGACGCGTCATTCGATTTTCGATTCTATTATTCCGGGTTGAAAATAGTTGTTCCAGTCAATGCGCCAGTTAATTCCACTATCTATGAAGCAGTCCAGGGCGCTCTGGAGAAATTGCAACCCAAGCCGGAGATGAGTAACGTCGAAATTTGGAAGGTGAGCGGTGACTTCTGCTATTGCACGGTGATCTTTACGATTCGGCTGTAGTTCAATGATATAATATACCGTGGCGAAAGAACCTATCCGGAGATGATAGTGTTTCTCGAGAGAAGCGCGAAAAATCGTGTCGATAGCGCAGTGAAGATGGACACGGAACAAAAAATCTCGACCCATTTTCAGCGAGGTCTCGGAGAGTGCGATCTCCAGTTTGTAGCAGTGTACAGCAATCAACACCACGGTGAGTGGATTGACTTTTCCGCCTCGGGTTTGCACGTCAATTACCATCTCAACACATCGATCCATGGCCAGCGATGCCATACACGGAGGTCAATGATACGCACACTTGTGGGTCTGGTAACTCTGATATTGTCATTCAATTACTCACTTTTGGTGGTTTTCTCTTCCAGTGACAGGTAAGAAGTATTTTTATTCATGAAAACTGGTTGGCTGTTCATATATTTCGACGAAGCACTGTATACTGCATGGAAGTTCGACTACATTGGCGAACACCACTTGCTTCTACACAGCAACATCAAGGAGATGGCTCGTACGGAACCACTGTCGAACATGGTATCCATCACGCAGAGCTCAGGAATGGGAAAATCACGCACGGTCGACAATCTGGCTCGTGTGGTGTTCACCATGCCCTTCAACATACGTAGCACGCAAGATGATGCCGGTAACTCACATTTGCCTTCTGTGTGCGCCTGTGCTGGGTGCTTACCGACTAATACTAGGTCTCGCCTTTCCACCTTCCGATCGGCAGATTGCTGCATTTCTGACCAGACCCAGTGCCGGGCCAGCATCGGCAAACATTGAACTATATTATCTGAACTTTCTCGTGCACGTTTTTATGCGCGTAGCGATCGAGTTGGACTCCGAATTCCCAGATGTGAGGATGCACAGTCACCAAGATCTAGCCGCAGCCTGGTATGCGCATCTCGATCGCCCAGGGGTCCGAAAGGCGATCTACGACTCAATAGTTCATGCAGCCACAACGGACTGGCGGAAATTGCAAACTAATGCCCGCACGGAGGTGAGCCTGCAGTCAGGACACCAGTGGACATGTTATCATGCCTGAAATACTCCATTCCTATTGATCTGTAGGCTCTGTCAAGTGACGTCAAGCAGGCATTCGAGCTCGTCTCTCACGCTATCGATCGGCGCGTGGAGCCATCAAACAGTCCCGAGGATCCAAAATTTCTCATTTATTTCGACGAATCTCACACTCTCACCACGGAAGCGATGTCTGGCAAAACGCATTACCACCACTTGGCCTGGGCGTTGAACCACCTCTTGACACTGCCGATGTTCACCATATTCATCTCCACAATTTCCCGTGTTCATGATATTGCGGTAGACCCAAGAACACGGAGATCAGCCACTAGCATCCGAAATGACACTCCCAACCTTCAACATCCCATCACTGAGCTTCCCTTTGATTGCTCGCCGGAGTTTCCACTCGAGCTAGGGGAGCTGACTTTGGCCGACACATCCACTGTATTGTTCATGGCGCAATTCGGCCGTCCTTTGTAAGTAACGCTGGTCAGGAGCTGCCTCCATTCTGAATCGATTTGTCCTGAAAGGTTCTGGGCAATGCTCCTCGATACCCATAGTCGGGACATTATGACTCTCCGCATGATCAATTTCTGCCGCAGTAAGCTCCTCTGCCAAAACGACATCGATGTGCATCCTGCCGGACTCCATTTGCCAAATGGTGGTATTGCGGTTGTCGATGTCCGTCTGATGCTTGACTATGGGCCGAGTTGTGAAGCAACCCGGTTGCTGGAAGCTGAGCTCGTCTCAACTCATATGCGTGTGGCGTATTCTGTGTCCAAATCAGGCGACGTTTTTCACACCGGCTACTCCTCTGAGCCTCTACTCGCAGAGGCCGCTGCTCGGCAATGGAGATCTTTTCGAGAGAAGGATCGAGATTCCATCTACCAGATTCTCAAGTCTGTTTCGGAGAACTACATCAGCAAACAAGGACGAGCTGAACTTGTTGCCCGAGCGCTGTTGACGTCAGCCTACGATCGGGCGATTGAACGAAGCCAGGGCAAGCCACTTCCAGAGCATTCTTGGATGCGGCAGGAGTCCCAAGCCAACTCCATTAACTACAGCGCGGGTGTATCTCTCATCACTTTCGTCGAAGAACTCTTCACCCCCAAGTACGCCAAGGACATCCTCGCTGGCGTACCAGTCAATGTTCCAAACAAACAAACATTCCGGACCGCATTCAACGACGCAATGGTACGGTTCACGCATTTTGGGAGGATGGACGATTCTGTCTCAACCCACTGTGTTGCGGCGGCATTGATCAGAGGCATGGCCTTCATCTGCCAGGAAGACGAAAAGACCGTCGACCTGATCATTCCTGTGCTGTTGGGCGAGAAGAGTAAAATATGCGAGRAAGTTGTGACTGGCGTACTCGTCCGGGTCACTAACAGGAAGCATGGGTGGATGAACGCGTACGAGATCGAACAGCATTGGATCGACTTCTTCCCCGAGGACTCTGCCGACGACGGACGTCCATACATCAGCCTCGTTATGGAGTTGGGCGCTCAGGTGAAACCATCGACCACTCCGACCATACCTACGAAATCCAAGGCCACGAAGGCCAAGCCAACCCTGTCAGCTCGCACTGCCAATAAGGCTAAATCGACCATCCAAGCCACGCCTTTGGAAGTTGACCCGCAAAACCAACTTCCATTCACTGACCCCAACGACCTTCACCCGCGATATAGCATTATCGCGTACGGGTGTTCCGATACTGTGTACAACGGTATGCCTGAGTCATCCGAGCAGCAAGCCATATATCAGGATCTCCTGGGAAATTCCTCTTTTCAGGACGAAGCAACCCTAACGCCTTGGTGTCGTGGCTTGGCCTCCTATGGATGGATAGATGAGGAGATCCTGCACCAGATCCCGGATGATACAACGACCGAGGGCCTGCTGACAGGAGCAGGCCTCCTCGATGTCCTAGCTGGGAAACATGACGTACCCCGAGAACCTACCGCTGGATCCTCATTCTGAAACGCATCAACCTCGCGTGTAGGAAAACGTTCGTCGGAGGAGGTGACGGATTAGAAGAGATTGAGACCAGAGGTGGAAAAGGTGGCGACGTGATGTAAGGACTGTCTATTGAACTTGGCGTTGATGGGATTGTTGAACGCTACGCGCTGAATCCGACCCAATTTACTCTTGTGATATTGATAGCCCATACGAATCAGAAGCGACTACTGTACAAGGGCGGGGTAAAAATACAGGCACTCGAACGAAGGGAAACATACTACAGGCAATCATAATAGTCGTGCACAATCCCAACAGGCAGGAGATCAGAAGCTGCCTGTAGGCGAGTCTACCACGTATCCGAGCTCGTGGGCTCTAATGGGAGGCGGGTTCGGTTTGCTTCTGTCACCGCCCTGGAAGATGTTCGCTCGGGTGACGCGATAGAGGATGGCGTTCATCACACCGCTCAGCGAGAAGATCGTAACCACGAAAAATGTTGCAACCGGCCGTGTGTGGACTCGACCGGTCACCTTTTGCTGATGGAAGCCCATGAAACGGACGATGGTGAGAGGCAGCACCGAGACGAAGTAGCAGATCGGGTATCTGATTGACAGATTGATGAGACTATTAGCAACGATGGACTGGGGGACTTACAATATGGTCGACCACAGTCGCAAGTCCACGCGGGAGAGTGCCTCGGCACCATATCTCGGAAGCGCTGGCTTGCGGAACGAGTTTGGACTCCGGTCATCTCCATGGCCGTTTCTGGCTTGATGTTGCAGCGAGGCCAGGTCGGCCCTAGGCATGTACCACCTTTCGCCTGTCGGGTCGGTCGGGATGATCCTGAAGTGCAGCAGGAAGAGCGGAACATAGAGGATGATGGAGCCGAAGAGCGCCAACCAAAACCAGAAATACTCCAGGGCGATACGTTGCCGTGGAAACCCGGAGCCGATCCAGCACCAGTACTATATCGTCCAACGTTTGAGCAAGAAAAGAAACCGATACCGCAGACGAACGCCGTACCGGAGTAGGGACTTCATAGTATTTGTTCGGCGTACGTGTGTGGATACCAGGCGCGATTGCAATGAGAAGGATCAAAAAGAAGGCCTCTACAAGGGTAACGATCGTAGAGACACGTCTGGAGATGTTTTTAAGGCGCCAAATGACGAGGAAGGTTTGCACCGCAATAGTCTTCGTGGCAGTGCAACAATGTTAGATAGATGGCCTCATATCGCGAATTCATGCTTACCAGGGTGGCTAATGCAACCCCAGTTCCCCCCAGCTGTCGTACCAACCCTGAAAACAAATGATATTGCATTCTCAACGACGAAAAAGAAGACTGTACCTTGTGCGGTGCAGTAACTACCTGTATCAGCCTCTCCTTGAACCACCCATTTCAGGTTCATGACGTGTCCCACCCCTTGAATCACCTCCGCCACGAAGAGCGCAATCTAGTCGCAGCCGTTGATAACCTCGAAAAACCTCCCAGGCGGCTAACCGAACGCACCACCGAGACATCCAAACTCTCCCAAGTCCTGGTACTGTAGATGCGATGCTACAGAAATGATCAGACAAGATTTAGCGCGCGTTGCGACTCGCGACTTACAAAGATGAGGCAAAGGATAAACAGGCCGGCGATGAAAGATGCGAGTCCAGCCTCGGCATCTAGCAGCTGCCCGATCGTCTCTCCCCGCGAGAAGGAGACGTGCGTTGCGGGATCTCTGGCGACCAGTGTCATGACTTGCTAGAGGAGACTTGTGGAAAGCTGGACCCTCAATGGATTCCGGGGCTTTCATATCATCGCGTCCGAGCGCCACCGTTGACACAGCGAGGCGATGACCTGGGAAACGAGCAAGGGAATGCCCCGGAAGTAATCTATTTTCGTACCGCATTAGGGCGCTTGTGGCGTCAACAACGTGGCACAGCCCCGGACGGCATATATGCGGTGAAAGGCGCGAACAGGGATCCTGTCCCCACCACATACCATTGCTCGTGGTCAATCATCAGGCGTTTTGGGCTCTTATTATCGAGTTCGAGACTCGAAGTTGCGGAGACCCCAGCACAGAATCGGCAGGATGCATTCATGTAGACAAGAGACCACATGTGGGGTATCACAGCCTTTCCCAAGACCCTAGACTGATACTCTGATAGACCCTTAAACCCAAAAAATAAATGGGGTAAACAGACGTCACTCACCTGATGCAATCTCTCACAGAGCCGCATGGTGCATCAGACATCAAATTATACGTCTGCCGAGGTAAGATAAAACAGGAGCATCGAACGATCATCTCAATACTGACCCAGTCCGGAGTGAATCTTCGTTCGCCCTCAATATGGCGCTATTCGCCACGAGACCTCGCCGATAGTCCCCTTCCGTCCGTACTCGAAGGAGCCCCGCCTGGAGATATTCCTTGGCCCGCGCTTGCCTCTGAGGATCGTCTGACGGGTTTTCGTACGCCTGAAGCGAATCACGGAAACGCAAGGCAGATACGGCCTCTTTCTTCAATGTAATCCACAACTCAAAGTTGAGCATCGGCGGGTTGTGCTTATCGTCGACACGGACCTCTTCGCGCAGGAGGGTCGTGATGTCGTGCAGGACAACCTCTGGATGGAGAACATCATCAGGATTTGGTGATTTGGTGAAATAGTGAAACAGGAACCCGTACCGTGCCAGGGAATGCACTTGTGTAGTGTTCCTTTCGACAATTGCTGCAAATCCTTTCTGTATGCGCGATAGTTCCCGTCCGGTTTGAGGAATTTCGCCAGTTTCACGAATTGTCGCTGTTCCGGAGGTGGGATCACATCGTGCGTCAGAGTCAAGCAATCGACAGTCGTCGACTGCAATGCATTCATAATGGCACCCAATGACGAGAAGTTGCCGATCGAACGGCATTCCTACAATAAACATTAGTGACAGCGGCAGCATGTCATCACATAGAGATTCACCTTCGCAGTCATGATGAAAAACTGCTTGACCTCGGACCGTTTCTCCAGCGAATCTAGCTCCTGCCCAAACTCCAAATCCAAGATGCTCGACTGCACCCAATAGTTGATCCGCGTGTTGAGCTCGATCGCCGCCAATAGATTGGGGCAGCTCCCCAGTTGGTCGGTCACATGTGCGATATACTCGCTGGGGAGGATGTTCTGGTATCTCTCAGCCTCCAGTTGCGCGAGTGCGAACGCTAGCTCCAGCGGCGAGGGACCGCTGGGTGTTGCTAGATTGTAGGATGATGTGATCGGTGGGGGCGGTAGGTTCATCGACGCCTGAAGATCAAATGTCAGACCTGCTCCGAGGACGTGACTGGTATGCATACACACCTTGACCTGGAACCCTCGCACGATGTGCAAAACGACTCCATCGGGGCGGTAGCCTTCCGCAGTTATGTGCGAGACGAAATTCTTTATCCTGGTGAGGAGGTCCTCGCTCAGGATAACATGTTCGTTTTGAAGCCAGTCGTT
>CEMM01322516.1:10078-20802 GCA_900068975.1 Hygrocybe conica | reverse complement strand
AATGTAGGTTCTATGTACGTCTACGGGAATCATTCTTTTCTGCTTGACGATTCACATTGATCGATTGCTGAGATGTATGTATACCGTGTTCTCCTTGTTCATGCGACCACTAGCCGACATTCTGTGCCCAATGGGGGGTGCCAACCCACATTGATGTGGGTGCCAGCTTCTGGACTCCCATCAAGAGAAATTGATCCACTATTGGAACACCAATGCGATAGGTTTATTTATGTGGGCATGGAGATAGTAAATAACAAATGAAGCAAGGGTATACCACCGCAAAAAGGGAACCAATCAAACATCAACGTATATCAACCACCGTATCCTGGCCTCGGCTGGTATCGTTCTGTTGTAGCTTGATGGTGGTGAACACTGCGCCCTGGCTCATGTTCGACACCTGACCACGGATGTCGAGTATAACTCGACACGCTATTATTGGATGAATGAAGCGCTCGATGCTAAACGGTTGAGTACGGTCAGCTTTAGAAGGCCGTGAGTACGTCATTCAAGCGAGACTCACACGACGAGGACCATTTGCAGCGCAGGCTGGCAGGCGGGTTTCATTCTGGTCGTCGTGGAATCGTTCGAAAGAGACATACCGTCAACGTTGCGACCGCAATAACATTAGCAAGGGCGAAGGCTGAATAAAATAAACATCTGAGCACGAGGGAAAACGTCAAGCTGCTCACCGAACAGGTATAAATAATACATCAACCCTGAAGGAGAATCGGTCATCATTTCAAAGCAGGGGCGAGAAGACCGACCACCGACCATCTCGATACACGACTTGGAACAGCTGAGAGCTTCCGCCATTTTTGTCTGGGATGGTTCTCGGTTATTACGCGGAAGAATGATCGCTGGATTCGCTCACAGCACCGGATTCCCTTGATAAGCATCAGCATGAATATTCCTGATTGTGGACATTCAGCCACTTGACAAATAACTTGGCAATGACGCTCACCAGTTTCGTAGATGAACAACGTGGTCCAGCAAATCGAAACGAGGTGCCACCCTTTGATGGCCAGGCAACCGAGTAGGGGCGGCATGAGGATTGGCAGAACTGGAAATTTGTTGGTCAGCTCTCAAAATATATTTGGACGAGAACATCCTTACATCTCAGAGATTTGACAAAACGAATTATGAACCAGATGTTCGGCCCGAAACAAGCAGCGAAAAAAATGGGAAGACCTATGCTAAGTCGCCAATCCTGGTTCCAGACTGCCCAAGTGCGCAATGTCAAGATGACTGCAAAGAAAATACTTTCAGAAGGCTGGAGTCGGATACGGGGTAATACTGACTTTCAGCTATACAAGTCCCGACGTAAAATAACCACGAATTGGACTCGAACACGAAAATGCATGCTTTCACGCTGAGTAACCGCTGGTTCTGATCTGTCAACGTCGATGCTGGTCAGGTTTGTGACACACGAAGAATTGCGTAGACCGTACGCCAGATGCGGATGCCCAAGTCAGCGAAGGGCAGGTATCTCGTCACGATAAATAAAATCTTCATGAAGGACCATCGAGCGGGCCAAATGAGGGACACTTCTTGAGAGAACGTCAGAAGGTAGTCGTATAGCTAAGCCACGGCTAAATGAATGAAAGCATGACACGTGATGCGACCACTCACAAACATAGCTGTAGCAACGGCTTCGATGACGTCCAGGGTTGTTCAGCACACGAAAGCGTATGGCGACCAAAAAAATTGGGCGGTCTTACCGTTGAAGTACTGAAGCGGGTCAAACAATTAGCCTGATGTCAAGAATCTATACAGAAATACGGACCGCCATTACTCGCAGGTTCTCCAGGGCCGTGACAAGCTGTGGTGGCGCGGGCACAAGCATGGTGGATAGACTCCGATAGAGAGAACTTGAACGTGAAACGTCCTTCGCCTTCCGAGAGAGACCTGGGTTTTGAACATTCCCATCGAGACGATAATCCTTTTAGACATCGGTGACGGCACAGGTGCGAGGTTCGCGGTCTGATCTTCCGGGAGTTTCGATCAAAATCATGATTGACGTGAGCGCTGACCAATACCTTGACAAGTTGCGGACTGTATATGTGCTGCAGACCTCCGGATACTGTCGTGCTGGTTACAGAAAAACCGTTGCAGTCGAATAACGTGGGAGTCGAATAACGTGGCTGTCGAATGTCGTCCGTCTCAGACTCGGAGGGGGAGCAATGGGCCGGTAAATTCCGGTGACTTAGCCGTTTTTGATGAATGGAAGAGTGAGCTGTTTGGCATCATGCATCACCCCGTGGTGATAAATGATGAAATGGCGATGACTCAGATGGCACGATGGTACCCAAAATACCTAAAGATATGCCAGCACATTAATACTATACATTCGACTCGAGTGCGAGTGACATTCAGATTTCCCCCACGAACGAACTCGTATCGTTGCCAATTCTGGCCGTCCTCGTTTCTGGAGTAGAGTCGGTTTCCGTCTGGACAAATGCCTGTGGCTTTGGAAGGGTGATGGTGTTCGCCAACGCAGACTGGCTCATGTTGGACACCTGACCGCGAATATCGAGCACAACCCGGCACGCTAATATCGGGTGAATGAAGCGCTCGATGCTGGAAGAAAACATCAAATTCAGCAGAGTGTAGTTTGTGATTGGTACGGGAAACATACACGACGAGAACCATTTGCAGGTCGGGCTAAAAAAACGAGGATATCGTAAAGAGAAATGTGCGAGTAAGAAAAAGACGTACAGGCATGGTGGCGACCATRATCACATTGGCAAGGGCGAAGCCTGCATCAYGCATCCCAAGCGATTAATCCTTTTGCSTCGACGATGAACAACSGAAGACGCACCAAAAAGGTACAAATAATAGAGAAGACCTGGGATGATGATAGAAAATCAATATAACCATTTGTATCCAATGCGACAAGATCTAGACTGACCATCTCGGTACACAACATGGAACAATTGCGAGCTTCCGCCACTCCTGTCTTTGCGGAGCGTCGATCGGTGCACAGCGGGATCAAGACAAATTCACTTACAGCACCTGATACCCTTTATCAGCATCAGCAAAAATATTCCTGGTTGTACAAAGAGAATATTATAACTTGAGCCAAGTGACAAATGCTCGAAACGTTTGACGCACCTGTTTCGTACACAAACAACATTGTCCAGCAAATTGAGACGAGATGCCATCCTTTGATGGCCAGGCAACCGAGCAGAGGTGGTGTCGGAATTGGCAAGACTTAGAAGACGCCAGTCAGTCTCCGAATCACCACGTCAGTTGTAATATCCTCACATCGAAGGGACTTGACGAAAATGACGATGAGGGGAATATTCACGCCAAAGCAGGCAATATAGAAAATGGGGAGCGCGATGCTGAGACGCCAGTCTCTGTTCCAGACCGCCCACGTCCGGAGGGTTAGAATAACTGTGATATGTGGAGATTAGTCTGCATTGTTCAACGTTGCGTTGTCCTTACCCTCAGCCAAACAGGTCCCGACGTAGAACAACCAGGAATTGGATTCAAATACGAAAAGACAGGTTCTGACGCTGGGTTTATATCTGGTATGATCTGTTTCAAACCACAGCAGGGTTAGACATCAAGTTTCGCGAAATGACGACAGTAAACATACGCCAAATACGGATCCCCACATCAGCGAAGGGCAGATATCTTGTGACTAGGAACAAGACCTTCATGAGAGACAATGGCGCAGGCCAAATGAGCGAGACTTCTTGAGGAAAGGTCAAGAGGAAGTCGTAGATCTACAAATCCGTCAATGGTTAAACAGAAATTACAGACAACAACTCGCCAGCATGGCTATACCAGCACCTTATGGACCGAACGTTCAGTCCGATGATGTGAAAGCAGCAGGTGTCAACATACTGTTAAAGAACTGGGACGGAGGGATTATAAGTGTCAACAAAAATTGAAGGATGACAAGCGTTACTGACCGCCATGACTTGAAGATGCTTAAAAGCCATAACGAGTTGCGGTGGTGCATACATGATGGGTGGGAAGCAACGCAGGCTTGACGATACGACGAAGCATCTCCAGACTTTATGGCGCTTGGAATGCGACTCGCATCAAGATCATGATCGGAAATACTGCGGATATCGGTTCCAGTTGAGGCTTTTGAGGGACCATTGGACCATTGGCGGCCCTGCGTTACCCCCAGAGTCGTCGTCAGCAGAAAACATGGCTCACCACGAAAGGAGAAATCAATTTCTCCTGGATGATGTCGGCCCCAATTCCGCCGATGATTGCGATGCCATTGATGTATTCAGGAACGAATTCCGTAGCAAAATAGTCCGCAATCTGTCGGAGGCTTGGGATATCTCTATTCAGTCCATCTTCGTCGCGCCGATTGATCCGATCAGAACTGCCAAAAATGGCGAGTCAGTCGGGACGCGGATGGTATAAGGCAAGGTTCACCTTACATTGAACTGGTGTGCTACCGGTGATCATCATGATGGGGCTGCTGCATTTCGATGGCGTTTGAGGTATCGTCGTCAACAGCCGCAAAGCCGCGAGGAAGTCGGGGAGAAGCAAGAAATGCGTTGACACCGACGTGGGAAATATACAGTGAGCGGTATTCAATTTCCAGAAAGCTGATTAGATCGCAATGTTGTTAGCAAAGTTTGTGCACGTTTTCGAGGTGGGAAACTCGACTCGTGCCTTGGCGTGTTTTACATTGACAAGTTCCTTGATTGTTGATCTGTATGACACAATAGCGATACCATGGCGTTTGTCGTAAGTCGTGGCGAGGATTACTACGCCATCACAGCGATGGTATCAGTTCGCCGCCGGTGTGAATGTCGGCCAGGGCGGGCCGGCGTGCCGGGATTGGTTCTTCACGTCGCCTTGTCGCATGAATTCGTCACGGTCCTCGCCCGGTCCTCGTCCTGGTCGTAAGAGGCGCCAAAATACACACTCTCACACTCGATAACCACGACACGTAAAAAAGAGCCAAGACCTCTTGCGCTTGGTCTATGAAAATCGAAACAATACAGTACGGTCAACGTCACCGCGACTCGCAGAAATGGAATGCCATTCGATTCGTCTTGCACGGGAAGAGGGAATGATACAATACGTAGTATTGTGTGCTTGCAGCGTTCTTTTCGAGAATTGAAACTGAATTCTGTTCTAGGCGCTGCTACCATCATTAAGATGACTCACTTCGACGTCGAAAAATCGGGAGTTGAAGACGAGCATGGCAACACACCTTCAACTCTTTTTCACGCTTTCAGCAAAGCCTCTATCCTGGCGTCGACGTGCGTTGTCAATGATTCGGTGATGTTACGGTGCCTAGCTGATTTTTGTGCGTCGCAGTCACCAATCCATGTGACCATGATGCCTCGTATACACATAAAGGGCCTCATGGGCGTTCCAAGCGTTTTCTAGCCTCTTTTGCTGTCGGAGAATATGTTCTAGCGATCCGTGAAGCTTTACAAAGCACGTTGATCAATTTGATCGCCGCCAAAGCCTCGTTTCTCGGTAGATGCCGCCCATCCGTTCTACCGCCATTGATATTCCCTCCAAACGTCCGCGCTCTACTGGACATATAACCATGGCACGCATAGCAATGGATGACAGGGCATGGGCAAAATTGTCGCAAGATTACCGTCTCAGATTGCACAGGTTTTGAGCCACGATTGTGAGTCTCCACGTTCCCCTTGATAACTCCGTATGGAAGCTGAGGCCACTTCCAATCGGATTAAACCTCCGGAGTCCGACCACTTATAAACGCATCACCACGACTCCAGGCACCAGCAACTCCCATGGAGGCCGTATCCGCCACTGCTGTTCCCTGCCTTCTCGTCGCCTACGGCCTTGTGCGGGCGATCACCAGCGCTATCCAGGACGTCAAAATGAGCAAGTACCAGCTCCAGAGTCTGGGAGATGCGACAAAGGTACTCCTCGAAACCCTGAATAACGAGTACAAAGCTGGCCGGCTATCGGAGTCCACAACGTCACTGGCTCTGGAAGATCTCAACAAGTGAGTCGATGCTTCCCCCAAATGAGTCTCTTGTAAAATGCCACTTACTATACAGAGTACTGCGTGATATTTGCGCATTCGTTGAGAAACAAGTTGCCTGTGGATTTCTACGATCGTTGTTAAACAAAAACGAACGTCTCGCGAAGATCGAGAGCCATCATAGAAAGCTGGTTTTCTCTGTACAGGCTTTCAATGTAAGTCTCGCATTCCCTTCCTTGTTGACGACGTCATCCAATGATAACGTTGATAGGTTGTCTCGTTGGTCAACATTCAATACTGGCAGCGGCAGAATGATGCTGCACGTTCCTCGGATCAATTATCGCTCCACAAGAATCTGGAAGAGCTTAAAGTAAATCAACAGGCTCTCTTAGAAACAATGGGTGCGTTTAAAAAACGTTCCTCATCGGGTTGGCGTTTGACATGCTATGAAGCCGCAAGAAGGGAGAACCTGGACGCCATGATAGTCTCGATTCATCGCCATCTAACCCAGAATACCAATCAGGACGTGGAAACTAAATTTTTGCGTGAAACCATCAGATACATGGAGACGGCCAGCGGACGTATCATTCCCATCAAGAAATGGACGATCACGTCGTTCGATGTCGAATTCGAGGAGAAGTTAACTTCCGGTGGTTTGTGAGGCGCATCCCCCTTTGTTTCTTACCATCTTGCTGATGCTTCATATACCGAGCAGCGGCGATGTCTGGAGGGGAAGCTGGCATGGAACGCAAGTAGCCCTCAAGATGCTCAAAAAGGACGGTAGTATCCGAGGAACAGATGTGTGTTCACTTCAACTTTATTTCCAACCACGAGATCTCCGTCACTGATACTTTCTTCGTAGCCAACCCGTGAAATTGAAGTGAGCCTCCCTCGGATATTTTGCGATTCTCGATCTTCACGGAAGCTTGTAGGTGTGGTCAACGTTGGCGCATCCGCATATTCTTGGTTAGTACTCGACCGCTTACGCCAAAATGGGACTCGTAAACTTACAACCGCACAGAATTTTTTGGTGCAAACGTGTTGGATGACAAGCCCTTCATCGTGATGCCATATTATCGCAACGGTAATGCTCGTGATTACATTCAAAGAAATCCGGATTGCGATCGAATTAAAATCGTAGGTGTTACGATTCTCTTGGCCATATCAGGGACCAACTCCTTGTCAGCTGTACGATATTTCCCTGGGCCTCGTTTACCTTCATTCACAAAGAGTTACCCATGGGGATCTGAAAGCGGTGAGAAATTTGTCACAGACCGTACTACATCACTCCTGACGGCTGCTGAAGATGAACGTGCTCATTGGCGAGGGCGAAAAGGCAGTACTATGTGACTTTGGTCTTAGTGAGGTCGGAAAGAACGCAACCAATCGTGCGACGGGCGATGTCATCATTGGGAGCCGCTTTTGGATGTCGCCTGAACGTTTAGAGGGTATGTGGCCTGAACCGCCTAGTGATGTGTACGCGTTCGGCATGACCACTTTTGAGGTTAGCCCATCGATCACTTTCCATTGGGGGTCATCTGATGATTCACTGACTCAGATTTACACAAACGAGACGCCATTAACTGATATCAGCATGATGGAGTTCATCGAGTGTGTCGCTAAGGGTTCGAGACCGAAGCGACCTCAGGGGGACAAGAAATCAGTAATCCCAGACGAAATTTGGGATCTTGCGGTCAAAAGCTGGGCGCATGAGCCGTCTGCAAGGCCGACGGCCAATGCCATTCGTGACGAAGTCAATTACATCCTTCAGTTGGCTTCAGTGGAGAAACGGGAAGCACAACAAGAGAAATTATGGGACGAGGTTGGAATCTTGCAGCACGACATAGCTAAACTCCGACAAAGCGAAAGAGCGAAGGGCCAGGAGCTGGAACAATTACGCGGAAACCTTCAGGAGATCAACATCAAACGCGCCCAAGAAGCCCAAGAGGCTCATCACCAAGGGCAACTGAAAGATGTGGAGCTGCTTCAATTACGAGCGGACCTTTCATCGGTGACACAAACACACAATCAATGCATGCAAACGGCCTACGAAGCACGCCTCAAAGGAGAAGCGAAGGACCAGGAGTTGCACCATCTGCGGGAAGAACTTTTGACGATGAAGAAACGCTTGGACAAGGCGGAGGAAGCACTGCGACAAAGCGAAGCAAGGTGTCAAGAGCTGCAAAAATCGCAGGATCTCTTATCATCCATTGCGGGGGTACTCAGTAGCCGCATTCACGAGGCGCAACTGGCGCGCCGCCAAGCAGAAGTGAAAGATCAGGAGGTACAAGAGATACAGCAGCAGTTTCTGTCACTTGCCGGAAAACATAGCAGCGACATTCAAGAAGCGAAACCTGAAGAGAACACCCGTCCGGCAGAAATGGATACCATTCCCGATCCGCAACGCGAGTTGGACTCGGATAGACAGGATCGTGACCCGAATACGCAACCCAGCAAGAGTCCCCTTATCCCACATCCTCCTAAATCGATTCCTGAAGGATTCGAGAGTCCGATCGATGGGCACCAAACTATCGGGTTACACGAAAAACTGCGGAAGAACGTCGATGATGGCTCGAAACCACCTGTACTTCTGCCACATCCAACCGACTCCTTATGGCACCTCAACCCGTGGGACGATAACCACGGGCATGAAGGTCCCAGTGAAGACAAATCTCGTGATCAGTTGGCCGTCGCGAAAGCTCCTCCCGAACCACCGCCACCAACAGACCCCGGTACGGATGGAGACACACGGCATCTTCCCAGCCAACATAAAGTCGAAAATATCCAAAGAAAGGACGAGCCACAAGTGGGTGCGACAGGTTATGCTCAGAACCTATCAGGTTGGAGTATCTTTCACCCCCCTGCGAGCAGATGCTGAAGTTTAATTGTCTAGTTGGACATCCGACAGCAGACGAAGAAGACCAAGCAGAGGTATGGGATAATGTGGTGCCACTACTGGCCCCAACTCCTCCAAAAACATTCAAACGCCTAGCAGAGGTTGGAAAGCCGAAGCCGAATACAAATGACGTACACAGCGAACTTGAGGGTCTCCAATTCGATCTGCCCCAATTGCCATTGGAGCCATACCAAGAAGCCATCATTCCCAAACCCACACGTCCGAGCGTGGAATCCCCAGTTCGGCTTCCTACACCTGTACGGCTCTCTCAACCACATGCCCCCTCGTCTGACGCCAACGCTACTCTACCTTCATTGAAAACGTTGTCACAACCACTTTCGAACCAGAATTCCGTCATACCTGTCTCACTGTCTCGATCATCCCCTTATATTCGACCTCGAAGCATTCCTCCGAGCGGTGACCCTCCGATTCCTAACAAGCCATCTACCCCAACACTTAGCTCATCTTTACCAACGCCATCGGCGATGACACATCCAATGACGACGATCAGTGCGACAAGTAGCTTTACGCAACCACAGACAACCCCACTCTCTCAATTGCGTGTCTTGTTTTCGGACGCCAGCTCTGCTCTCCCTTCGTCGTCCAACACTTCGTTACAAGGATCCTCGAACCAGGGTCCTGTCATGCCCACATCGCTGTCCCAATCGTCGCATTACGTTCGAACTCAAACCGTTCCACTGAGCGATGACCCTCCGATCTCTGTCAAACCGTCTACCCGAGCACACAGCGCATCTGTGCCACCGCGACCAATGACAGCTGATCCAACGACAACGAGAGATGTGACAGCCGGCTCCACGCAGTCGTCGGCAGGCCTACTCTCTCAGTCGCATGTCCCGTCATCCGACCTCAGCGCCGTCCATACATCGTCTTTCCAGGCATCGTCACACAGACCTTCGAACTTGGACCCCGCCTTGTCTCATTCGAGCGTCTGGTCATCTCACGTTCCAAGTCAACGCTCTTCGTCGAGCGGCGACACTCCCATTCCTACCAAACCATCCACTTCGACACCCATCCCAGCTGTGACTTCACTGCCGACCGCGGCAAATCCAACAGGGACTAAAGATGCGACAGCCGGTTTCGCGCAATCAACGCCAGCCTTGCGTCATGCCCCGTCGTCCGATGCCAGCGCTGCTCTGCCTAAACTGTCGTCGCAGGGATACTCGAACCAGGCTGTGTCGCTGCCTCGACAGAGCTCAGCTTTCGCGTCGCTGCAGGCAAATCCCAATACCCGCTTCTTGCAGCCATCGCAGCCCGTCGCGAGCGGAACAGGTGCACTTGGCAGCAGTGGGAGTGGGTCATGGAGGAACTCCGCGCCACATGCTCCTATGATGCGACAGGCTCAAACCGAACCGCACCCTAATTACAAATTCCAGTCACCGCCGTTCACTGATTCGCCACTGACGACGTTCAGCAGACCCATTGATCCATCCGATGATGAGAGCAGCTCACCTTYACCCAAKGTGACYTTGACCCCGTCAAAGCCTACGAGTACGGACYGTGGCGCCTACAGCTATAGTCAGGCRTTACCGACTMCAGGCTTCAAGGAGGAGGCAGGKTTGGATGAGRGCCGATGGAGAAAATGAATAGGCAAGAACTCTATGACTTATATCATCATTTTGCGCACGTATGACCAGAATTCCACGAGTTCATTGGAAGTCCCACCCTTAAGAAACCGATGCAATACCGGCTATCCGATCGGCCGTGGAGCTGAGTGACTATCAGGTACCTAACCTTGCACTTTCACGGTACACAAAGGCTGAGTGATGCGTGCTTTGCAGATCGATTGTCTCACTTCCAATTAACGTTGGCTGCCCTACGACGGCGCCTGTAGCAATGGCTTTTGCCGGCGATCATATGGGTCGC
>CEMM01322513.1:16475-31461 GCA_900068975.1 Hygrocybe conica | reverse complement strand
TCCATGCTCTGGCGATGGAACAAGGACGCCGTCTTTGCACTCGAACTCACACGTTGGTCGCCAGTCATCTGCGCCATTCTTTTCTTCTTCTTCTTCGGCTTTGCGGACGAGGCCCGCAAGAATTACCGCCTTGTGTATACCTCGGTCGCCAAGCGACTTGGATACTCCACGGCGAGCACCAGCACAGCGGTGTCTTCTACGACTGAGTCCGTCAACCCTTTTCATCCTCCGTCTGAATTTTTTCTAATCACCGGTGCACCTACAGCATGCGTTCGAAGAACTTCCCACACCTCCTTTCGGGCGGCAAGGTCGAGATTCACCGGGAGGTCTCGCAGAAACGCGATTCCATCGGTTCCTTCAATCTCACCATCGTCGACGTCGGTGGTTTGCTCGACGACGTCAAGCCGTCCGGATTCACCCCAACTGCATCCTCCGGCTCGTCGAGCCCAACAACAGCGTTCGATCGTTCATCAGTTTATCTCCCCTCGCCGACGGAGGTTGGCAGTCCCGTTGATATCGCACGTCCAGAACCTACCGTCACGCGTCACTCCGCTGAATCGTCACCTATCCGACCTACACGGTCAGAGTCACTACATCTTCCCATGGGATCCCACAACGCCGTATAAACGACTCTTCGCGACGCCTCTGCCCTTCGCCTCGTTTGCAACAGCAAACAATAGGGGAACCAATATCATCTCGGAACGAAACCTCAGGAACACTCAACCGCAAACAAGACATCTTTGTCCCACTTTCTCTCTGGTCATGAACCTTACTGTATTGCTAGTCGAAATTCCTCTCTCTCTGTTTGAACGGGTATACTACTTGGGCCCTTCGCGCTCCGCCAATACCATATTCACGCTTCATCGTATGTATTCATTATAGATCCGTGTAGCATGTTGCAATAAATGCCATTGTGAAACCCAAATTCGATCGCGTGAGCGTGAGCAGACCAATCATCAGCCCACAGCAGAAGGCAGTCGCAAAAAGTTGATTGCCATGATAGGTGAAGTAAGAAGTTTTTTTATCCCGACGTCCTTCGAAGGGCGTTTCGACTCCCACTACGCACACCCTGCCTCCTGTGCGTTCTGCCTCTCCGATCACCCTCGCTCACCTCGGCACGCTGAACCTCTCCACCTCTCTCTAATCCCATCCCGAACGTCTCCACTCCCTTCCCCGTCTTGCCACCCCTCACCCTCTCGCCTTCTTCACCGTTTTGCGCACCGGACGACGACGCAGAAGGCACCCAGCTGATCTCCATCCCGCCGCTCGCTGCAACTGATTTTCCATTCCTCGACGACTCACCGCGCCGCTGCCCAAACGTCGCGTTCTGATCCGCCGTGCCTCGGCCCACCGTGTCCATCATTCCTGCACGCAGTGGGACCAAGTTGACGTTGGCGACTCGATTGCGTTCGCGGGTACGCGCGTAGGCTTGTTGCGCACGTTGATTTTGTTGGCCGGGACGTGCCCGGGGGTCAAATTTGTTGAGCTCTAAGATAGAGTATGAGGAGCGGTTAATGTTCGCCAGGGATTGGGGGACTCACCACCTGCGTCGCTGCTGTCGCTGTCACCGGTGTCGTGGTGGTCATCCTCCTCGCTCTCGTCACTGTCGGCCCCATCAGACGACATCACGTCGTCTTCCTCTTCCTCTTCCACAGCCGTTTTCGTTCTACGCGTCTTTTCGTTTTGGGAGACCACGGATGGGTTTATGAGTGCAAACTCTCGAGATCCCTCGTCGACTGCAAAGTCGGGATCCTCGAACAGCTGTGCGAATCGAGGATCGTTCAAGAGGGTCGGCCGCGACTCGAGCTCGTTTTCGTTGCCTCGTTCTGTATCCTGGCCGTCTTGATCCATGGCTTGCAAACGTCTCTTTTCGGCCCTCTTCCGTGCCTTCTCCTCATCCCGTAAGATTTTGTCAGCAAGAGCTCTGTTGACCTTGACGCTCGATTCCTTCTTCGTCCGGATCCGCGTGTCAGCCATCTTCTCAAGTTGCTCTTGAACTATCTTTTCTCGGTGCTCAGCGTATGCGAAGGGATTTGCAATTATCCGGGCGGTATCGTAGAGCTTGAGCGAGAGGAAGTAGCCGTGCATATACGGCTTGAGCGCAGGAGTGCCAACGAGGTGATCGAGACCGAGTCTGAAAATGTGGATTTGGGCTTGTGAGTGTGATGGAATGTAGCGTGAATGCGGATGTACCTTTTAAGCTCGTTTCGTTCAACAAATTTGTAGTCTTCGTACACGCTCCGCACTGTCTGGTCCTCCATTTCCTCTGTGATGCTTTCGAGGAAACTGGCCCATCGCGGGGCTGGCCCAAGTTGTGGGATATAGTACGTTGCCATCTGGATCCCTTCGTTGGCGGTCATAAATAGACCACTCGACGGGACATGGTGAATGTGGTTCAGGTCGGCGGCAGGCGTGATCGACGCAAAGTTGACAGTCGGCTGTATGTATATCAGCATGAGGCAGTTGCACATCTGGACGTGGGTTTGATATGAGGACGCACATCGTTTCGATTCCAGATTTTGATGACTTTCTTGTCTGCGGTGACCACAAGCCCATCACCAGCCATCTGGCTTCCGCCGTCAACCCATAACACATTTTTCAGCGGCAAACCATATCCTTGGTCTTTCAAGGCGAACGGTTGTGCGGATCGAATATCATACAACAGTGTATGTCCACTCGAAGTGCCGATTGCATATGACAGCCCATCTGTTCTCGATGAGATGGCGGTCACGGATAGGCCAACGGACGGGGCTTGATCTGTTCCAGGCAAGGTGGCAGGCGGTGTCACGGGGAGGAGTCTGTTCTTGGGCAAGCGGAGAATGCCCACTCTCGTCCGCGAACGTGGGTCCCAGAATTGCACTGATCCGTTTCGTTCGACACCGAAAGCAAGCAGTTGATGCGCTGGATTAATATCCACGACGTTCACGCCCGGAATATCGCCGTCTTCCTCGTCGTCCTGCAAAACGAGCGGATTGAGGAACCGACCTTGATCGAGGTTGAGCCGGTATATCTCGTTCCCTGCAGCAGAAAAGTAGGCATCACACGAAGGGAAATGGTAAGCGAGCGAACGACCGAAACGAGGGATCCTGGTTCTGTGGTGGAAGCCACTTTGAGTGTGAAGTTCGATCGTCCGGTCGTTTTGGAGATGTATTGATTTGGTCCAGTCGTCCGACAAGATCTACGCGGTGTTCGGCATCGTGAACAACCTGACAATTCCAGAGATGCAACTGAAAAAGTCTGAAAGCGACTCACGTACAATAAAATCAACGTTTTCTGCGTCGGAGTGACGTTCAAATTTTTGGGTCAATTGGTCGAGATCCCAGACTCTCATCTGGGGTTTATACGTTCCCGTTGCGATCGCATGATGTCCATCTCGAGTGGTTTTGACGCGAATGCTGGCTTCGGGGAACTCGAATCCTTGAATGAGCTCAACGGTGCCTTCGGCAAGCTCGCGAGTGATCCGTTTGCGAGACCCTTTGCCTGCGGCACGTTTCCTGGTAAGCCAGTCGGGCAGAGAAGAGGATGAACCCGCTGCAGGGCCGTTCACGGTGTATACTTTAACATTGCCGTAGTCGAACGGTGCGGTCATCGTCTACGGTGGAAGTTTTGGGTCAAGACGGCCGAGCTAGCTCAGGTATCGGTCGAATGTTGGAAGGTCATGAGGAGCCTGCCAGTTGTCGCGAAAAAGGTATCAAATGGTGTAGCGACGACCAGCAAGGAGTCATGTAATAATATTAATGCACGAGATGAACAGGAACGTCGGCTCGTTGCGAGAGGTGCCACACGTAGGGGGAAAAAAAGAAAACGGGGACAATCTCTCAGAAATTCTTTTTCTTCTCGTCTACCGACAAGCCACCTAAACCGAGATGTGAGAAATGGAACAGGCGACGAAAATGGAAAAGACAAACCAGGACCCATGTTGACGAGAAGAATGAGACCACCGACAATGGCTAGAGTTACGTCAAGGTTAGTACGGACAGACAGACAGGAACACTGATAAGACGACAAACATAGTGTCTGGAAGAAGTCATATCTAGCAAAAACGAAAGCTCGTAAGGGCGATGCCTGATGTCGGAGGGAAAGAACACATACTTGAGGAAATCCCTTGAATGATGTGCAGAATGCAGGCTCCACCAATTATTCGCAAAGACATTAAACACACTCAGAACGATGACGAGGAAGGAAGCGGACCACTTGGCCTTGAAGCCAAGGGCGACCATAATGCACGCTCCGAGACCAAAGACCGAAAGGAATAATCGAGTAAAGCTCCAGGTACCCTGGATAATGAATCCGAGGAAAAGGAAGATGAGAAGGACTCGGCCAGCAAGAAGGAAGCTTCAAGGGCGCAATTGAGCTAAGCGTGCAAACGAGGTCATTGATCGACCACTCACTATTTTTTACGGTCCGTCTCGGTTATAGACGGCAAGCCAGCAAACCGCTGATGCTTGTTTAGCATTGAGTCACTGAATACCATGAAGAGTCCTCCAATGACGCTCAAATTCCGAAGGAAGAAGTTGAGATCGAAAATGAGCCCGTAGCCGAACCCTTGAATGATCACAACAAATAAGAGCCCTACAACAGCATATTCGGAGTGCTTTTTGAGCATAACGGCGCCTGAACCACCTAACATGACCTGTGATGCCATGTTCACGGCTTAAGCATAACAGAATCACACGGCGCATATGCTTACGACGACGTTAATTAGCAGGAACAGGTGGGAGATGCCCCATGGGAAGTGTCTATGACTGGATTGACGTAAGGTCAGTCATACGGAGCTGCAGTTCGCGGTGAGGGTCGGCTTACTGCTGGAGATACCAGAGCTGGTCACCCCATTGGCTCAAGATTCTCAGTGCGTCTTCCAAGAAGGTGACGACAATGAGAAAGCGACCAATTGCGGGCAAATAGGGTTTCAAGGGTTGGACTTGAATCTCGACGTTGTCTTCGATCATTTTGCTCCAAGCTCGGAATTTTTCCATGGGATCATCCGGGTTGGCGGCTCTGTAGCCGGAAGACGGTCGTGAATTGGAGAGTCCATGAGGGTCGGAATTGAAGCTGGACCCTGTGGGTCGCGCGATGCTGATTCGGGAGGACATAATGGTTCGTGTGAGGACGTGGCGTTGAGAGGTCGTGGGAAGATGAGAATTTACGTAATCAAACATGGACTAAAAAGAAAATCAAAATTCGAGGCGGTGACCACGTAATTTTTGGTCGCAGCGGATCAGTTACAGTCTGAATCCTGTCGCGACGACATCAGCAGTGGTCGTTTCAACGTTTATTGTCGGGTTGGTATACAACAGCCACACGACACAGGTCGGACTTGCTCAAGCCACCGACGTCACGGTCTTGGAGTACCTGTGCCAGTGCTATGCATATGGCGAAACGGAAATATTCTGACGACCATCAATTCTTGGAAGATGACGGCTCTGATTACGGGGATAATGTTTCCAAGCCCACGAAATCAAAAAGGATTCGATCCGCTCCGAAGCAGAGAGTGGGACGCGTCGCCGAGGATGTCGCGACAAGTGACCTTGATTTCGATGGCAATGCGGGCGAAACTCATCCACACGCGCTGTCCATACACACCATAATATCTCTTGATTCAATTTGCGCTGCTCTTCTCGATTGGTACGCTGGAGTTCATGAATCTCGTGGCATGCCCTGGCGCAAACCCTACGATCCATCACTAGCGCAGGGTGGACGTAGTCAACGTGCGTACGAGGTGAGAATCTTTTTGGTTGCGTCTTCTTTGCACTCACTGCATTCAAAGGTGTGGGTGTCCGAGATCATGTTGCAACAGACTCAAGTAGCCACCGTAATACCTTATTACAACAAGTGGATGAAAAGGTCAGTCAGCTCGGCTTTTCCCCTCGCGAATCTGGATCAAGGAAGCATCCTGCAGGTTCCCGACCGTTTGTGAACTTGTGAGTTTGAATCCGGAGCGAGCACTTGTCCGTGTCGCACCCCAACATGTTGTGCTTGCAACGTGTTGTGGAATTTGTTCCGGTCCCTGCTCAAAGGGTCTGCGGTTGCTTTCATATTCGCCGAACACACTTGCCCATCCTGGTCGTTATTCTTCGCCGTCGATCGATTATGCGGTGTTATCGATGTCCTGATATTTCTTTTCTAGGCATCCTCTGATATAGAAACCGTCAACAACCTATGGAAAGGCCTAGGGTATTACTCACGAGCTGCCCGTCTTCTGCGCGGCGCTCAGTATGTGGTAGATGACCTTAATGGGCAAATGCCCACAAACGCCGAGGATATGCAAGCCAAGATTCCTGGAATAGGCCGATACAGCGCAGGGGCTATATGTTCCATCGCTTACAATCAACGCGTACCAGTTGTTGGTGATTCTTTATTTGATGATGCAGGATTTTGATCGCTAATGATATGCTCCTTCCGGTAGCTCGACGGAAATGTCCATCGTCTCCTGAGTCGATTTTTGGCTTTATATGCTCCGCCGAAATCCAAAACCACGCTAGATGTTCTTTGGTCTGGGGCCACTGATCTGGTCAACAGCACGGATCGGCCCGGTGACCTCAATCAGGCGCTCATTGAACTTGGCAGCGTGGTCTGTAAAGTCCGTGAACCTTCTTGCACCATATGTCCCATCCAATCGTGGTGTCGTGCGTATCAGGGCACTCGACTTCAAGCAGGAAATTCAGTTTAGTAAATTTAGTTGCACTCAATTCATCCCACACTCACATCAGCGTTAAGCGAGCATCACGCGGAGATGAAATTCCAGACATCGAGGATCTATGCACCCTTTGTGACCCTTTACCGAAGGCGGTGCCTGTGACATTGTATCCGATGAAGGCGAAGCGTAAGGCCGTTAGGGAAGAACTTGACTTGGTGAACGTAGTTGAGTGGCGAGGCGATCACGATAAGGAAAGGTGGTTCCTGCTCGTTCGGCGGCCTAAAAAAGGTTGGTGTCACCATCGATCAGACCCTTCCGCGTTGTTGATATACTGTCTATGTCTAGGCTTGCTGGCCGGTCTTCACGAGTTCCCCACCATGGCAAATGTTTCCCACTCCCAGGACCTCCGTGATATACTTGTGACCCTGCTCTCGGAATTGCTGTCGACGCCACCAGAGTCAGATTCGGCGAATGAGAAAAAGGCCAGCGGTTCTTCGGATTTACCCGACGTCGTCGATTCCCTCCGTATCGCAAAGATCCAACCAGCAGGGGATGTCGTGCACGTGTTCTCGCACCTGAAGAAAACCTATCGCGTACAATGGGTGCTTTTAGAAGGTGGCGGTCTTCATCCGCCGAAACTGCGGACTGAAATCATATCCTCGACAAAGACTAGTCATCGGGCGAAATCCGGTGCGAAGCCCTCGACCAAGATGGAAGACGGTCGTGTTATCGATGTCAACCATGAGGCTAGAGATGGCCAATCAGCCCCGATCCCTCCCGCCTTGAGGTGGGTGGCTATGCAGGGTGTCACAGACGCAAAGTACGTACAATTCTTAGTCCAGGAGCGAGTGTATGACACAGAAACCTCGACAGCATCGGAAACGGGGTCTTGAAGATTTGGAATCGAGTGATGGCGCATTGGGACTCCGAGATGAAGTCGAGCAAAGGCACACAGCGTTCCTGATGCATTCCGTTAATCAACGGTCGGCCGTTTACAGGGACGTGCTCGAGAACATTCCATCGACCATACCAATTGTTCACAGCTGTATTTCTTGGATTGCGGTATATACGACTTGTTTGTTGAAAAAATAAATTCAATTGTTTTCGGAGTTAGTCATTTCCAAATTTGGATCACCGCACTTTGTTGATCAACGGAGAAGTTCAACTGTCGCGATTTTCCGGTGATTTCTCCACCAGGTAATAGGGACGTCGATGGATTCCACTTTATTGGGATCAACCGCTGCTGCGGACGAAACTGACCGTCTCTAGTTGGTCGTTTTCAACTTCACCACCCTTCATTCTCACCTTTCGTGCCAACCCAGTGCAGTTTTCAATCTCCCGACTACGGCGACCCAGCATGAGATCAGGGAAAGACATAGAACCCTTTCTGTCGTCTTCCATCCGGATAAACAAGTCCACCAGAGTACCAAGGGGACTGCAAATAAACAGTTTGTCGAGATTCAGAGAGCATACGAAGGTGAATACAGGAACGATTGTATCAATAGACGTTTCGGGCTGATGTCGAGTCGGTAGTCCTCTCCGACCCCTTCCTGAGGTGTGTCACCTTCCGACTTGTCTCCTAAATCGTCAGGTCTAATTGGTAATCCGTCAGAGTGGTCTATGACACCCTAGGTAATGCGTCAATAACTGGATGACGCTGTTGTTTTTAAGCCACTTATAGGTGAAGGGGCCCTCTCCCACAAGTGGCCAGAAGATGTGCGTTCCAAGCCAGTTGACGAAGTGAGTTCTGATGCAGCCTGCATGGCGACACACCTCATTGCCCATCCCGCAGCTCCGGGCCTTTCTGTTGGAGGAGAAACGTCGCGTTGAACAGGAGCGATTAGAAAACATGATTCGACCAAGAGGCCGGCTTGCGTGTGTGATCAACGCGTCACCGCTATTTCAACCCTCCGTTGATGATACTGGTGAGAGTCTGTCGAGTCGGATCTGGAAGCGCACAGGGGAAGTCCGCTTGTCGTCCTTGAGCTTGCGCCATGCTATACGAGTAAGTTTTCGCACGTCAGACTGCATATATGCCTCACTCTTTCGTATGATTCAGACGGCCATCAACAACAAGACCACCATCAGTCTCACGACTCAAGTATCAGCAAATGCGAGGAAGAATGGAAGAAAGTTTGGGGATGTTATGGGAACTGTACGACACCAGTTCTCACCACGTTGGGTTTGCGAGGTGCGGAGTTTCTCTTTTTATTTTCCAACCTGATGGAGACGTTATCAACAAAACAGGCCACCGGCAGTATTCTCCATCCGCACAGGCTGACCCTTCGCAGCACATACAGCGACAACGATAACACTCTCGTTATTCAGAGCTCTATCACCCCTACCTGGCGATTGATTCCGCCACCTCTGACGGTCTCGTTGTCGCGAAGGTTATTCCGGAAATCACTCACAGAAGGCACCCTGAGTTTTTATCTTGGGGCTGTGCCCCGCCTCACCGTTGCCGTCAACTCGCCAACCCCATTTGACTTCACCGCAGAGGCGAGCCATCCAGATGAGGAATTTTTCAACAATTCACGTCCCGGCTCCATCTCCGGATTAGGTGTTGGCGCAAGGTATTGGGGCTACTCTATCACCCTAGCTGGCTTCGAATCCCAGCTGAAGGCCGACTGGGGTGTGACCTTCACGGAGTTGGCACTCCATGCAAAGCTTGGATTAGAATATGGGTTGACTGGTCTTGCCTGTACGCTAACCGGCGCTTGGAGGGGTGATACCAAGGAAATCGCATCGAGTGTGGTTATGAGCCGTGATGGCATTTTCCTGAGACTAGAGTACGTGTTCCTCGATCTCAACCCTGTTCGAACATACTCAATGAATGACTATTCGACAGATTCGCCTACTTGGAGCAACGACTGTCCATACCTGTCATTCTGTCGGACAATTTTAATTCGGCTCTCGCACTTTGTACTACCGTGTTACCTTCGGTGGCATTTGTATTGGGTTACCACTTTGTTCTGAAGCCCCGCCGCCGGGCGCAACGTGTCGCGTAAGTTCCTGCTTAGGGCCAATAGGCCTCCTTCCGTCCGCTGAATGCCCCCTAGCTATTTCCGAGCAGCGCGCAAAACGCTCGATAACGAGAGGTCTGCTGCGTACAAAGAGTTTAGGGAAACGTCTTCTCTTCTAAAAGACACAGCAAAACGACACATGCAAACAGAAAGCTTGAGAGGAGGTGACGTTGCGTTGATGCTCTCTTTCGCTACGCATCCTGATCCTGTATTCTAGGTTTGGTGATCGCCGAAGCGATTTATGGACTTAGGGAGCAGGACGAGGAAGCCATGTCCCTGCAAGTCGATGTGACTGTTGCGCTGCAAGCCCTGGTTCACAACAGCCAACTCTACATTCCTGGGCACAGATCAAAGGTCAGTCGCTCCGGCGAGTCGATGCACATAACGCTGACATCTACTCTGACGAAACATTGTTATCTGCGAACCGAACTGACTGACTTTTCATAACGGCAGTCTGCCATTCAAGGTTTCTACGATCCTGCCCCTTCAGCCGCCAAGATACTCCGCATACGTTATTCATTCCATGACCGTCCGCACTATGCGGAAATTCCTGACTTTGCCTCCGTCGTCCTACCATTATCTGGTAAGCTTTTGGTGACTTCTCGCAGTGACCATGGCTTTGAGTCTCTCTGCTTTCATCGACGTTAACCACACTGTCAGAACACCTCGTCTCATAAGCCTGCCCTCGAATCGCGCTTGCTCTACCTTTCGGACCACTCTCATCACAACTGTAAACCCCTAAACGTTGAACGGACCTGGTTCAACAACGTTCCCCGTGTCGCCGGACCTCAGGTGAGTTCACCCACCATACCAACCCAAAATTGAACGCAAATGCCAAATTTTGACTCGGCCGTCATCGAGGTGTTCGTCTGATCAACGCCAAAAGCACCGTTATTCTGATTTCGATCTGGGGTTCAACCTGATCGGTATCGCCGTCAGCCTGGGAACTTGTGGAGCTATGACGTGCCATACATCCATCTGAAGCATGATCGGTGTCCTTTTCCCCGCCACCGAGTGGTATGGAAGACAAACATCAGGGCCAATCGTTGGCCGTGAACGTATCACGGAGTTCAAATGGATAACATCTGATAACTGCTCTTTTGGCTCTTTTGGTCAACTTGAACTGGGAGGATACAACTCATGTGATAGGAGAAACCTTTTTTTGATCATCATGACTTGATGCCGGATCCGAGATCCCCAAGATAGACTCATACGCTGCGGTGCGGTGCGTTGCCCGATAGGTCAAGAATTCAAAAGCGACAACATCACAAACGGATGGGCGATACCTTAATTTTCATCATGCTTTGAGTGGGTTACTATATCGAACATACCGCGGAAGATGCCTGGTGAGGTAAACCCACAAAAAAATCCGGCAAGTCCCACAAGCTTGCAACCTATGATTTTCCGAGAAGGCGGAGAGTGACGATAAGCTCTTCCCTCTCGCTTGTCTCCGCGCCACTTCCTCCCTATGTCATTCTACTGGCCACCCCCGAATGCGAGATCAGAAAATGGTCAATTTTGCGTTTTGTCAGGATCTCAGATGAAGATTATTTGAGATTGGCTCCGTCGGTGTGCTAAGGTTAAAGCGGGTTGATTACGGTTGCGACGTTGATAATTATTTTACAATTTTCACTATTCTCTCCCTGTCACCGCATGAATGTTTTTTTTCTCTTTCTCTATCTGGAAGAATCTTTTTATCACCTACGCAATGTATTTGTAATTGTGCGCTAATCGACCTAGCCTTGTTAGTGATGTCGGGCACACTATATAAAGGGACCCTCTGCTTTCCCTTCCCTGTCCGCGATCCTTCGCTCGCTCTGCGATGCAGGAGCCGACTCTGAAGAACGTCAGGATCCGGTCAACGCGGGACGCTCTCCATGTCTTTTATGGCGTGGCGATGCATAAGCTCCCGCTCATCAACAGACGGCTCGACGCCGAGGAACGTCGGGCGATAGCCCCGGGCAACGTTTACGTCTGGGAGGAGCGCGGGGCCAACACCGAGTCCACGGGCATTGGCATGGAACGATGGACGGACGGGATGGGGTGGGGACCTAGCAGAGTTCGCGATGTGAGGCTAATATTTCTAGGCTTGATCGCTCAGAATGCTCCACTAACTCTGTTTTCACCGAAAGGAGTTCTTATTTTATCACCAAAAAGAGTCTGAACTAGGAGAGGATGCCAACACGGCCTCCACACCTTGGGCGCAAATGATTAGGTTAGTCTCTCATATCAACATATTTATATACCGTTTCTATCGCATATACGCGGAAATTGTTGTACTAGCGTAGTCATCGCCAAGGAAAAAAGAACTGATGCGCTATTTACTTGCAGCGTATACCCCGCAAATCACGCACGCGGTACCTCCGAGTCTGAGCGATTCATCAAGCAGACATATAGTGTTCACGTCTCCCTACCGCAAGACCGAACCCGCGGTGTCGTCCGAAAATGGCATCTCAGTAAGTATTAGCTTTTATGTTCAAATTTCTGCCTCACTCTCGTCACAGCGGCCTACTACACCCAGCAGCGATTGGATACCCTGGCCACCCTAGACTCGATTGCTGGCGTTGGTGACGTCGATGTTCCGGAGGGATTGTTCAGGAGTGCTCGTGCAGGAAAAACACGTCGCGATCACCGTGAGCTGGCACCGAAACCGCCGCAACCGCCAGCTGACAGCGCCATCGGCCTTCAAATCAAGCCGCCGACGTCATTGCTCAATGATACGTCTCCTAACGCGAGACCATACGCGTCAGCGAGACGGCAACTTGCCCCGGCTGCACGGTTTGTTGCGGATGATAATAACTCCAAGCATCACCCTTTGTCTTCGCCGCCCTCTCATCAATACGCCCCGCCGTATCAAAAAAAACCGAAACTGCCTTTGGCGGAGTCTGGCCAGCTTGTACCCCTACAATACCTGGAGGCCGTAGCGTACCCGCGACGTGACCCAACCGACGAGCAGCTTCTCCGGCGCTTCTCGCTGCATCCACTGACCACCAATTTTCGCAGACCTCAGTCGACCGTCTGATCAATCAACCGTGTGCTCTTGTCTCTACCAAATCAGTGGTTCGTACTGTTCATCACCAATCGCGGACACCTATTTGCAACGTTCGGAACTTGTGGATATATCGTTCTTGCTGCTTCCTCCATTTGTACAACATCATCCAGTAAATTTGCTTCATCACGTCCGCCAGGTGTGAGGAGAGACTACGAGCCGCCTGTACCCCCTCGAGGCCATTTCGATGGCGCCATCGACCTATTCTGGATCTCAACCACGGAGATCCCGTTCGTATAGCCTAGCCTCGATCACCAGTCTCAGCATTCGGCCATACACACAATAAAGCCGAATCTAGAAATCTTCCAGCCCACCGCATTGCTGTATCATGACGCCAATCTGCCAGCACCCCATCCTGTATAGCATCCGGTTTCTCATCGAAAGAAGCTCTCCAGCGCCATCGGCTGGGAACCAGTTTGAAGCCCGTGTGAGAGCGTTCCGAGACGTTCATAGGGGTCCTTTGGTGAGGTAGCAATCGTGAGGTCTTGCCTGGTCATGCATGTACTGTATACCCATACCATGAATTCGATTCGCCCTCAAGGAGCGCGTGGCGGTCACGCGAAAGCCATGTCAGACCACGTGCGGTCCTGAGCTTGAGGGCCGTCTCGGACTATAAACGAAGGGTGATAGGCGTTCCGAAGGACCCAACTTTGCGCGATTGACCCATTTATGTCCCGTAGGGCTGCTGCCGCTGGGATTTGCGCCTGCGCTGAGATTGAATCCTGAGCATCGACATTGGGTGATAAGCTCTGGGGTACATAGTTGTGGGCCGCTGTAGGTCCAGGAGTGCCACGGCGAAGTAACGCAAGGTCTCAGTTTCATCGCCTGAAACGCATATAGAAACGGAAATTCTAGAAGAGTGGCGACCATGCTCCAGGGGGGTCGCTAAAGAGTTCTCAGTCGAAGAGACGCCGCCCATTGATGCGTGAGAGTGCGACGATCTCAAACGTGCAAGTGGAGACGGAGAAGCGACCAAATTGCGCAAGGTGGTTTTGATGACACCGAGGTACCGCCAGTTCCCGACAGAGGTGCGGCAGATATCAAGGCCCGGCCGGGAACACAAGATTGTGAGGACCCTCTACACCATTCGAGGATGTGAACGAGGCATATTATTCCTCGATCCAGGAAGTGGCAGCGCCAAAAACGTAAAAGCCTCGATGGTTTGCTGTCAGCAGGGTGATACCTCGGAACGATGACACAAGCCATCATTTCCTACCAAGACGATGCGACTTTACTGCAAGAACGTAGTTCAATACTGGAAGCATGAGAGAATATAGGAACCGACTGCCAGCTGCACCGTCAGACCCTTGATATAATAGAATGATCTCTGCTCGCCTTGGTAATGATGCCATCTGGAATACACTCAATGGCTTTCCGAGAACGCGTAGCATCGGCGGAACAGGCGTCTTTTGCACACGGAATTATCCTTGCGTGCGATCTCGGGAGCTGAATAAGGTTCGCGTTGATGTCCAAGTTTGTAGGGGCTGTGCTGGTTCTCAGGTATGTTGCCGCACCAGAACCATACAAACTGGTACATTTTGGCCTGGGGGTGGGCCCGGTGGGGTGTTTCAGACTTCGGGGCAGGAACACGTAAATCTCCGAATTCAAAGCAGATGACCAAAAAGACAAAAATTTCTCGCACCTACTAGTAACTCATAACTCTGGCCTTATCGCAATTGCACGCTAGTACGGAATTGCGTTGGAGCCTGCTATGCAACATCTTCTCCACGGTAGGGACGCAGAATGTGGGCACTAGCTCCATCGGCGTCTTTCGACAAGTGAAGACATGTAAGTCTCTTTCATACTTCCTGAGCGGGAAGAATCCACCCATCGATTTAGAGCTGATGATTCAATTGAGAAAAATCGCTTCACGGAATCTTTTCGTCTAAAATCCATCAAAGAGTTACGTTTGTACCAGGGCTGCGCCACAGACAGCCATCCCCGAACTGCATGCCCCTCGACGGACATGTATCCGGCCAAGAAAGGTCGCGGTTCCCTGTGAAGGATGATTTCATTCATTTCGGTGTTACGAAAAACTCGGCAAGACCGAGTTATCTCTCACATAAAGGGGTGGGAGGTGGTCAACGCTTATCCTTATTCTTGTGAACTGGAGTCCCACGATTGTTGGGATCACTGGTGCCCACAAGGTATTCGCGACTTCAACGTTTTTGGGTGAAAATTTTGAATGGTGCAGGTTCTAAGTTCACCTATCCTCAGATAGATCATGATTGACCATGTGCATCGCAGGGATTGATGCATGATCCAATGAGCGTTTCC
>CEMM01322501.1:13117-55202 GCA_900068975.1 Hygrocybe conica | reverse complement strand
TCACGTGTATACCGACGAAAAATGAATTGCCGTTCTATCCGAGATCTGCAGTACATTGACACGAAGTGAATCTCGGAACAATGGAGCACTCGACGGACAATGAGAATTATGAGGGTGCGAAGACTTTTGTGACAGCGCGAATTAGATCAGCGTCGCTAGTGTCACCATGGACGTGGAAGAGGTTGATACCACGCATGCCCATTTGCTTCGCGAATAGAGCTTTGAGAGCCAGGGATTGCGGATCGTCGTAGGCGACGAGCTGTCGGGCGGCTTCTGAGCGGAGGTAGGGTGTGCTAGAGCAGTCATCCCAGTACCGGGTGAATCCGCCAGATGGGTAGAAACCGGGAAGGGTTGCGCTCCCGTCGGAATTAGTGCTGCTATTACCGCGTAACAGGACGCCTTGATGGACCAGGTCCCGGAATTGGATCTGACCGCTGCCGTCTGGATCGACAAGGATTACGTTCACGGAGCCGATGGTTTCGGATGCCTGTGTAGATTGAGCGGAGGGCGAGATGGTGGGACTGGTGAAAGTCGCCATAGCGGCGGTATCGGGAAGCTGCGCTTGGCGACGGGTTCTGAGATGAGTTGCGGTTGTAGAGTAAAGATAGCCGTAAGATGGGAGACCGAGTACCATTTTGGAAGAAGGGAGGCCTGCGGCTGACCAGGCGTTGTAGGCAGATACGGCATTTGCACCTGGCAAGGTGGAATTGTGACAGCGATCGTAAAAGGGAGCGTTTGGACCGGGTGTGCGGGTTACTGCGTTTGGGAATGAGTGAGTCTGTGAGAGGAGAGATGGAGAGAGAAGGGAGATACTGACAGCCCCATGTATCGTAATTCATGAAGAGAACCCAGTCGAGAACGGCAGCGAATGGAGCGACATCGGTGATCGGATAACCGTCTGGACCGAGAAAGGGCACGGTCTGAGCTGCAGCAGTGATGCAGGCGGTGGACGGGAGAGAGGCACGGAGGAGGAGAAGGAAAGCAAGAAAATTTGAAGTATCATCTGGGGAGTGGACGTTCCCTGGACCGGGTTGGGCAGGGTATTCCCAGTCGATGTCGATGCCATCGAGGTTGAAGCGGTCATAGACGTCGACGATGCTCCGTACAAAGGTCTGCCTGGACTGAGAGGAGGCGACAAGTGGGGAGAAGTACCTAAGGTAGAGGCTGACTTTGAGCTAGATGAGTCAAATAATAAATAGTATAGGACTGACTTGCTCCCGCCCCAACCGCCTATGCTGAGCTTGATCTTTGTGGGAACTTGAGTTGAATGAGCAGCGACGACGAGACGATGTAATATATCGTATGCTTTGTCTTGATCGTCCCATGAGAGTGAAGCATCGATATCGGGTATAGCGAAAGCAAAGTCAATCCAGCGATAGAGACTAAAATTGATTTGCTCTGGAGGGAATTGATCTGCTACCCATAAAGGATAATAACCCATTACTTGAGTGTCCGACTGTGTGCTGTATATCGCTTGTATAGGACCTGCCCATACCAAATAGAGTGAATAACTGAATAAGAGAAAGAGATAGAACATGATGATAATGATCAAGATCAGACCCGGTACCGATCTAGATCTAGATCTTTACCCGTTTATTTCCTTTTTAGTCTAAATGTCTTTTTTTGTTTAAATTTCAGCTATCCCGATCCTATAAAGCCGCTCTCTCTCTCCTCACCATCCTCTCTATCCCCCCCATGTCTGCCATCCGCTCAGACTCTCCACCCCCACCAATGCCATCCCCACTCCTCGTCCCAACTCCTCTACCTTCTCCCCCACTCCTCAACCGTCGCATTCTCTCTCCCCGCACTTCCAACTCCCGTCTTTTAGGTCCACCTATCCCCGAAAAGCGCATACACGCGTCCCGCTCCTGCGACACGTTCAACCATCCCGCCCGTCGTCGAGATCAGACAGTTTACTCCGACCAGTTCGGAACACCACGCAAATCTCCCAGGCCCGCCATCCCATCTCCGCCCACAACCCCGCGCTCGTTGCCGATCCCAATCCCCACCAGTTCAACTCGCCGACGGAGTCATTGCACCTCCCTGTCATTTGCCATTCCATATCGTTCACCACCACCCAGTCCGACCATCGCCTCTCCACCGCCGCCTGTTCCTCCCATTCCCGCTTTTGCCCTTGGTCCAACGGACAAGAAACCTGTCCTTCGAGTCCACGCGAATCAGCACCACCACCACCAACGGCGCGCACCTCCCGCTCATGTCCATTTCCCCTCCCTCACCACTCCCTCTCCCGAAACCATCTCTTTAGCGTCGCGAAAACAGATAGGCTCGGTCGTCACGCCACGAGCAGAATCTGGCTTGACGTGCCAACAATTCTTTGCGCTACGGAGTTCCGCACCGAGGGACCTCGCCCGCACTGCGGCGGTATGAACATCAGCATCCGTTCTCTCGTCGTCATCGCCACCACCTCTTCCACCAGCAATCCGTCTTCGGATTCTCTCCAGCTGCTTCTCGCCGCAGAATCCCCTATATCTTGACTCTATCATCTGCTCATTTTTGGCTGTCTCAAAGCCCTTTGCTGGCGAACTGAAGCTACAGTACCATATTTTGTGCACCGAGCCCATTCCTAATTCGCTGTCATTCGGACAATGTCAAATATGCGTCGCGTCTTGGCGTCATTACGGCCTCACCTCATCTCGCTGACTTCGCCGGACTTGTCGGACCTTCAGTCGAGTCTTATCAGTCGTCGGTGCTCCTTATTTTTTTTGCATTTCCCATGCTTTTTCCTATTGTCTCATTGTCTCAAACATCCATCAATATCCATCCGCATTTTTTCTCCCGCCATTGTTGTCCTTGATTCATTCGTGTGTACCGTAGATTGTAGATTGCACTTTGCTGCGTACGGCGTTAATAAATATATGAACATGTCAACGTGACCACGTTGTTCTTCGGTGAAACCGGTAACCAGACGTTTGTTCCTCGACTCGGATCGGCTCTTGTCTCCGGTTAGCGAGACAAGGGCCGTATTCAATCACGATCCCACGCACAACCGGAAATGACAATTCAGATACGTTTGATGTGTAGCTGTATTGATTCAGATTCACACGAGACATGAACCACGGATCCGTCAAATGTGATCATGACTTGATGGACAATCAATACCATTTTGATGGATACGAGCCTAACGGTATGGCCCTCAATAGGTCTAGAAACAAAAAAGGGGGGTTTGATAGAACGTATATATATGATACTGTGAATGCTGGACTTGATGGACGGTGGAGTTGGCGGAAAACATTTCGACATGAAGACGTACGGTACGGCAATATGGAATACATGGGCAACTGCTTGATGACACCAATGAGGGAATGCAGAGAACCAAAAGAAACTAGTCAGCTAGGCGATACAACGTGTTGCACCAGGGCTTGTGGAGAGAGAGATCGTACCAGAGTAATCAGAGAACACCGCAAATAATCAGAGGAGGAAAAATAAAAGAGGTCATTTTGGTGTCCCGTCGGTCTTGTATATGTCATTCGCGCGATCACAGTCCCAGGCGTTCCGCCAAAGTTCGATCGCCACCACCGGTGACGGCCCCCGTTCGATCACCTCGTCGCCCCCCGCCTCGGTTTCCACCGACGTGATTCCCATTCCGTCTTGACACCCGCTCTCGGTCTCTGTCACGATCTCCTCGATCTCTCTCCCTGTCTCTGTCGCGTTCTCGGTGATCCCGCCGTTCACTGCCACGCTCCGAATTCCGTTCCGTCGGCGAGACTGGTCGTTTCCTGTGGTCACCCTCGGCCTCTGGCGATTTGGCTTTGCCAGCGACGGCGACGGCTCCTCCATTCCCCTTCCCACGTTCAGAGGAGACCCGACGTCGCGAGGGTGAGGCTTCTCTGTCTCTGTCTCTGTCTCTGTCCCTGTCCCTGTCTCTACCTCGTCCTCGCTCTCGTTCGCGTTCGCGTTCTCGATCCCGGTCACGTTGTGGGTCAGGCCGGTATGAATTGCTCGGGGCAGGTGGTAGAGGGACTTTGACCAAGGATGGCGGTGAGGACGCACGCGTACCTGAGTTTGCAGCGGGTAGGGGCACGCTAGACCGTGCTGTTGTTGATGGGGAGGTCGCGTTGGCCTCTGACAATCGGGGTTTTTTATGTGCCCTTGGACCCGTTGGAGGGAGTTTCGACGAGCCGTTGCTCGTCCCGCCCGTGGCGGGTTGTCGTTGTGGTTGCGGATGGGAATTATGGGAATTGCGCGGTGAACGGACAAAGTTTTTGAGGTTGGTGCTGTTTTTGGGACGGTTTGCGGAGAAGAAGGATTCGTAGGATTGGTTAAGTTCGGATCTGGGTTGGGAAGCATAGTCAGCAAATCTCCGGCAGACGGACGACTGACGCCCGTCATTGATGGAAGGGGCAGACATACGACAGGGTGGAGATGACTTGGTGAGATTCTATAATCACAAAGTGACGGAAGTATGCCATCAGTGGGCGGGTAGCACAGATGCGATGAATTCAAACCTCGAAGCGAATCCTCCAGCCGGGATACCACTTTATGGAGAGTGCGGACCTCCTCTTTTAATCTGCCAGTCTCACTGTACTTCAGCAGGTCGTACAGCTCATCGTTTTCGTCTTGGAGGAGGCGTACGCGCTGGGTGAGCGCGGTGACAACCGTGCTAGACGAACCGCTGCCGCCCCCAGCGCTGCTGGAGCCCTGTGCGTCTGCAGTTCCGCTCGGAAGGCTGCTCACGGGGGATTTGTTAAGGTGTGGGATGAGAACGGATACGAGCGCTGGCGGTAGAGTGATCGGTTCAGACGTGGATGGACCTGACTGGGACAACAGGTGCTGGCGCAAATGGTTGACTTCGTCCTGATGGTCGGGTCAGCTCAGGGTAGAGGGTCGGTCGGACGCGCGCCAACGAAGGCCATCGGTGACCCGGACTAGTATACGCACTGTGAGGCTGGCGAGCTGCGTATCTCGCTCTCTCAGCGCAATCTCGAGTTCCAACTCTCGCGAAGTTGGGAGTTCCATCGACGTGGGTGGTGAGAGTGAGGATGGCCCCGGGTGAGCGCCACTTGAACCTCAATTGAGCGACCGATTTTGTGAGTGCCGTAATTCTAAGGAAACCGGCAATGTCCTTGAAAAAAAAAAATTGTGGTGGTATTTGGTATGTTACTAGTACAGTACACCGCAGTGTGGCTCGGGAGACGGAGGTGCTGCCTCTCAAAGAGGTCGGGCGAGGTGCTCGTATGATATTTTTGACTCCATCAACGGATAGTCACCAGTTTCTCTCGTAGCCACTCGAGTTTAGACGGGATGCGTAATCGACGGTGCCCTCTCTAGAACCCGAATATTTAGTCGATGCGTTGGAGGGGCGAAGCGCTTGGTAGAGTTCCTCGTACGTTGCATGTACGTCGCGAGGATGGCACGCCGAGAAACCGAACGAGGCGGACGATGGGGGCGATATGCCGCGCCAAGAAGATGAGTAGGATGAGCACGCGGTCGTGATCGATGCGGTGGGACCTTGGGCACGTCGATCCCTGCGTTTTTGGGACACGAAAGAAAAGGTTTGGCGGAGTTGGTCGTAGGCAGCTTGGGTCTCACGACGGGTCTGCGCTACGGGCATATATGAATGTGCTGAGAGGGGGGAGGCGCCTGCGAAGGGCGTAAAAACGATCGAGAAAGACATTGGCAGAGGACAAAGTCGAGCTCGTTGCTGGGGTTAAGCACCCATGTCGTTGAGTAGAGGCGGCTTAAATACTCGCCTGGTCGTGGTTGCCAACTGGACGGCTGTAGTCGAGGATGGCCTAGAGACCTGGCGACATGGAATCAACCACAATCCGAAAGATCCCATGTATGGATATTATTCCTTCCAGCGCATAGCGCCAAAGACGCAAAAACAACGTTTCCTGGATACCACAGGCTTGTATTGAGCAAGAAATTGGAGGGACAATGCGAGTCTGGATAATGGTGAGATGGTTGTTTGGTCGTGTTTGATTCCCAGAGTGTTGTCAAACAGTGACAAACAAAGACTTTGGTTGCAGCCATGACGACTTTTTTGGTGAGTTTTTGGACGTTGCTGTTGCTCATTGTCTTTCGCGGTTGTGATGACATTTATTCACACTGTACGACTGTTTTCGCCATGAGCGGTTTCAGTATGAACAAATCTTTTCTACAACGGTATCTGAACCGCTTTTTTTTTTCTTGGCTGTTTTCTTGACATTTTTGAAACGCATCACTCATTCCATCACCACCTGCAGGATGGGCGGTCACCGAGCGCACACAAGCTTTACGAAATACATGTATCCTTACTATCCTAGCTTGGTTGGGCGATATTGAGCGGTCCTGGAGACACAGTAGATAGGATTTGATGATCGTTATGACAAGTCGTGTTCATCTCGTTGCATGGCATCCCCAGGGTTCTCTCCATCAAACGCATCGCGAGGTATTTGGCCCTGGACAGGTGTCAGCGCGCCACTAAGAATGTATACGTATGGTGCGGATTTTGCGGGAGGCGGTGTTGATTGATAACCAATGGGCAGCATACAACGCGGGCAATGATACCGATATTGCTTTTCGTGGCCGCCAGACCTACGGGCGCCGGCATAACAATATGAGCTGATGTTGCAACAATCTGCAAGCAAAAATATCACTGACCGCTCCAAAAGGATTGGGTCCTTCGGAATAGCGTTCAATTTGAAAGCCCTCGCCTTGCCGTCCTGGTTGTCCTGTGATCGCACAATGATGGCGCCATCCGTCTTTCGACGTGGGAGACTGGCGATATTCTTGTCAATCACGAGCTGGGAACAAGACGGAGCGTTGTAGCGAGGTAGGACGTATGAATCAAACCGGAGCTCGTACGATGAATTCCCCGCATATACAGTCTACAAGGGGTCAATCAGACGCGGTGCAGATGAAACGGCAACGCAACGTACAGTAAACACGGAGAGATGCTGTTGACGAGGCTGTTGGTTGAGCTTCTCGAAGACAAGGAGGTCAACGTCAGAACTCGACAGCCACAATGAGACGCAACACACCGTCGGTCGAAGACGAAACAGCAGAGCGAGATATTACCTTGGGCATTGATTACCCAAAAAGGTAATTACTGTGACGTGAGCCGGAGCGTCACGAGAGTGATCCACGTGACCTCACAATCTGGGGAAATGAGCGATTTATTCATCTTTTCTGCGTTCACTTCCTCGCACCCACCCCTCGACGTCTCTCAGCATTATATGGCAGAGAAACCAGATGCACAACAGCGTCTGCGAAGAGCGGTCAGAGGTGACCCACCACCCATCCTGCATCGATGACTTCAAGTCTGATCGTGTGGCTTAGAAAACAACCTATTCGCCGTCAAACGGCTCATACAGCGCATAGAAATGCGGAATCCAGACCCTGCGATGAAGCGATACACCTCATTGGCGTGGGCTGCCGTATTAAGTCACGAAGAGACCTTCGAATTTCTTCTCTCTGCTGGTCACGACGACGAAGAGCTGAGCAAGGTTGGGCCGGATTTCCACGTGTTGTATCTCAATGCTCAACTGGAGAATAGGATTCTGAAAACAACACAATACTCATGCTATTGGCTGACGCAAGACCAGCTATGGCGGGTCCTTACGCTTCGGCATCAGGCAACACCGACGCCATGGGCGCCGTACTACGCATGACACGGCTGTATTATGACCGGTACTCGTGGGTGCTTGATTGGTCGAATGTGCATGGGAAGACGGCACTTCATATAGCATCTCTGAAAGGCAGTGAGGAGCTGGTTCGAGTACGTTACTGAATATGGCTCCTGCCATGGCGCGAGTCTGACACAAACGCTCAGATGTATTGCGACCTTGGTGCCGACTTTGATCTATCAGACAACAAGGGCAATACGCCATTACATTAGTATGTTTGTTAGCGTCTGCTTCCTTTTCTCTATGTTGACGTGCCGCTGCAGCGCGAGCTGTTGGGGTCATATCCCAGTGCGTTAACCGGCGACTCATGTGACATCCTCTGTCACTCACGCCCCAATAGGTGGTACAACTCCTTATTGAACGGGGCTGCCAATTTTCTGTTCGAAATAACGAAGGCTTCACTGCTTTGGATTACGCTTACTCGTACGCCTTCCCAATATCTCCGTCTTGTTATGGCCGTTCTCAAAGAAGCGCTGAAGCGTCAGCACCCATGACACCCTGCAAGATTCTGCGCGCCTGCAATTTGAAAACAACAAGAAGGTTCGACGTCAGGTTTTCGCTCAAGCCGCAGCGAGAGGTCACGAATGGGGAAGGTCACAGGCAATCAGCATACCTCCAGCTGTTCCTCCCAAGATAAAAGATAAAAACTATGTTCCACGAATGCGCAGTGGGTCTGGCACCAGCCGCACTACCACAGCTACCTCGGATAGCGGGGATAATGACGGCAATGCTCACCCGTCTAGCCAAACTTCAATCTCTGCTTCCTCCTCGCCATCACAACCTCCCGCCCCATCAGCCAGTTCCGGATCACACTTTCATATGCCGTCCAGTCGGTCCAACAACATACTTTCGGGTACTAGTTCCGGCACGTTTGTGGTGTCATCACCACCATCATCGTCCCTACTCAGCGCTCCACTCCCCCCCACTATTTCGCTATCGCCCATAGCGACGCGCATGCGTGAACGAGACGCCGATGCTATGGAGAAGTACATGCGACGGAATCGATCGGGAAGCTCATCGACCGATAATAAGTCCCAGAATGGATCAACCTTTTCTTCTGCCGGCCCTTCCGCGAATGGCGACGATATCTTCTCGCTAACGTCTCCCGCGGTCAGTGGGTCGAGTACTCCAAGAAGACGCTTGCGCCCCTCTTTCTCAGCTGCGCAACTACGAACGGGCAGCGAATCGGTGTCATCTTCTGCCATGCTCATCGCGAACGTGTTCCAGCCAACTGAACCTCGTATACGGTCAGGCACGAACCCCGCACCGCGGTCGACGCTGGCACCCCTACACCTCATTCGCTCATCATCGCAATCGAATTCGAATTGGATAGCAGCCAAGCCTGTGAACAACAGTATTCTCGAGAAGGAGAAGTTCACGGGGCCACCGAGTCAGTATGCCCAATTCCCGGATCCACCCTTGATCACGGATCAAGATAACAGCACGCCGACGTTGGGAAGACGACTACCATTTCATCTGTTGTCAAGACCGCTTCTGGATTCGACGGCTGGGCATCGACGCGGGGCATCGGCTGCATCTGTTCGAGGAGGATAGATACGTGAGGTGTAAGAATTATTGTGTGTCCTGACTTATTGTTATACTCGAGATGCTGCTCTGCTCGACAAATTATCGAAGTAGCTGTAGAAAAGCTTATAGTGGGTCATGTGACACGGAGACACCCTACTTGTAGAGGACACGAGTTGTGCACTGCAACCATGACCTTGCCCACAGTCCCTGATCCCGGCGAGGATCCTACCATGCAGATTCCCTGGCCGAAGAGCAGGTACAGGGTGTCTGACAATGCATCCACTACGGAGACAGAAACACTAGCTGACACTGGAAGCATAACCTACGACGACACACCCAACACCACCACCGTCGTAGAGTCTCCGAAGCAGAGGCTGTCTACGTGGAATTTGATCACACTCAGTATTTCCATGGCCGGCGCTCAGATTGCTTGGACTGTGGAACTCGGGTGCGTACCCTTAGTGCACGTCCAATCACGGGTGACAATAACACAAGTCAAGATATGGAACGCCCTTCTTGCTTGGCCTTGGGCTGTCAGAACAACTGACAAGTCTTGTGTGGTTGGCGGGTCCCATTAGCGGACTCATCGCACAACCGCTCATCGGTACGTAGTCGCTAATCGATCACCGCGGTCAGCGTTAATGCTGTTTGGATAGGCGCCATATCTGATTCGTCACCTTCAAAGTACCGTCGCAGATATTGGATCATGACCTCAACTGCAGTTCTCGTTTGCTCTACGCTGGTGCTTGCGTACTGCAAACCCATTGCTGCCTTCTTCGTCGATCTCTTCGGTGCTGGCGTGGCCGACTGGGACCCGAAAAGGAACAATCTGGTAATCCCTTGATTTATATATTCCCACTCCTGAATCCATTTTAACATACCGCCCAGGTCACCAACACTGCCATTGGATTCGCTATCGTGTCATTCTATTTCTTAGACTTTGCTCTCAACGCCCTTCAGGCTTCTCTGAGAAATCTTCTTCTGGACATCACGCCGCCGCCGCAGTTGAATGCCGGAAATGCATGGCATGGTCGAATGACACATGCCGGCAACATCATTGGCTTCGGCTTCGGTACAAATTTTCGCATCCTTTCGGTGTAACTCATGTGGTTGACCAGTAATGCACAGGCTTCCTCCCACTCGCCAATTTGCCAGTCCTTCGTTTACTTGGCGGCGACCAGTTTCGGAAGTTCTGTGTACTCAGCATGGCAATTCTTGTCGTCACTGTCTGGATTACGTGTTTCTATCACGAGGAGAAGGAGCGCTTGCACATTCACAGGAAGCGAAGGTATCCGTGTCATGCTAAAGTCCATGCCTTCGTATAACTGACTCGCCTGGATGCCAGCAAATTGCAGGACGTCATCGAGAATATTTTCAACACAGTTATCAATCTTCCTCAGCCTATCAGGCGTGTATGCTACGTCCAGGTGTTTGCCTTTATGGGATGGTGCGTTTTGGCGTCTATGTTCTTCATCGTAATGTGATCAACGTTCAAGCATCCAGGTTCCCATTTTTGTTCTACTCGTGAGTTCTTTTTTTCTCGGCCCGTGATATTCCAGTAAAAGCATCCCCTCAGGACAACTTACGTAGGACAAGTGATGGCTCGTGAGCTCGGTAAAGAACCAGATGCAACGATCGCCATCAGGAAAGGGGAATTTGCAATGCTTCTCTACAGCATTGGTATGGATTGATATTCCTGCTGGCTGCGTCCACTGATTGCGTGTCTCCCAGTCGCTGTTTTCGCTGGAACTTTACTTCCCCATCTGGCTGGGAGGGACCGGCGACTAATGCCTGCAAAGACAGACGTCACCGAAGACGCCGAGCTCACAAGGCTCAGGGATCTCGTACGGATGTGGAAAGCTGAAGCTGCCCGCAAAGGCAGACCGCTCCGACTTCCTGTGATGCCCTTCCTGCTGAGGAACATCTGGACCGGCGCATTGGTGTTGTTCACCTTGTTGACTTTTTCGACCTTCTTTATCACGACCGTCGCACAGGTGCGTGAATCATGTTGTGAATCATGTTCCCCAAGGTCCATAGTCGCTGAAGCTCGTTTAGGCAACTGTAATGATCAGTTTGGTTGGCGTATGTTGGGCTGTAGCTTGTTGGGTACCGTTCGCGATTATCATGGAGGTAAAGTGGATTAGATGTTAATTTTCTCAATCGAGCTTCTCATCCGACTGTTGTTTCAAGTTCCTGAGGGATCTCGACTCGCCACACCCAGGAACAGCACGTCTACATTCTGGGCCTGCTTTCCGTCCCTTGACCGGGGTACATGGCCGGACGATATCTTCGGCTTCGATCGTGATCCGCGATGGCAACACAGAGCGCCAGCCATTGCTCCGTCGTCGATCCCTTGACGAGTTTGATGCAAGAGACAACCAGGCGAAACCTATCGCTGGTGGTACCGTACTTGGGATTCACAACCTCGCGATCGTGTTTCCCCAATTCATCGTAAGCCTCTTGCCTGTTTGACCATGGTGACCTATATCTAACCTCCTCTTCCCAGATCGCCATTGCATCCAGTATAGTTTTCCGCATCGTGGATGGTGTGAAAACCGAAGAAGACAAATATTTTGGCAAGAATGGCGTCGCATGGGTCCTCCGGTTTGGAGGTCTTTGCACCTTGGTATGTAATCATCATTATTGTAACTTTACGGGGTCATGATTCCCGCTGTGCAGTTTGGTGCTTTGATTGCCAGGATGGTCTCGCCGACACCTACAGAGAAGGAGATGAGGCGCCGCCTGGGTGAAATCAGAGAACTTCAACGTGATCAAGCTGACTCTAGCCCTTGAGAATCCGGACTTCGTTGTCGTTAGATCCCTCTGTACCGCAGTTGCTTTCATTGATACATTGCACCCCTGTATAGCATGCTTTGCACTACGTTCCGATAATTCCTATCGCGAAATCCAAATCATCGTGCTCAACTGTAGAGATGAATTGGCATGGGACATTCGTGCATGGCACCGAATCCTCAGAGCGAAACAAAGTGGAGATTGAGGAATCTGGCGTGCGTGAATGAGCAAGGTAAGTGGATGTCAAGAATCGCGGTTTGCTGACATGTGCACAACCGAGATGGGTTATAGAACAAACGCGCCGCAAGGGAGCGGGACCACAATCCCTGATATCGCTGCCGCAGTTCCATGAAGCACGTATCCGCCACTATCCACATAAGGTTGAGCGTGAGGAGCGATTGAATAAAAACGGAAGAGACCTTGTCCACGACCGCAGACAATAGCATAGAAAGCCCCCGATTGCTGAAAGCTTGCTATCTCCCAGTGCAGCACAGCGCTTTCAATGATGCATTCATCTGGACGCTGCATATGAGAGTGGAGTATGAATGATTCATAGCACATACCTTTCGTAAAGATGGGAGTGTCAACCTTCAGCGAAGCCTCCTCGTCATCTGACGCAGGCATCACGCAATTCCCGCTGTGCAGAACAACTTGCTTTTCAATAACAGCATTTTTTGGCAATGCTGCAATGACAAGAAACAGCGTTGGAACCGCATGCTTGTCGAGATCAGTTGGGAATTGGAAAAGAGCATTTGATATGTGAGACCTTTTCGTGAGTTTGATGAGCTGTCTTGACGTGCACCACGTCTCTGACATCAACGAGCCAATATACACTTGATTGTGTACAACCCTTCCAACCGCCTGTGTTGCTTCCCAGCACGTCGGTTAGGCGTTTGACATGTTGGAACGCAAGAGCGGATTCAAGGGGTAACGATCGAGGTAAAGGCAGCGTAAGACTGCTGGGCTTTAAGCCAATCTGACCCGAAACGAAAACCCGCTGGTCAACCTAAATAGTGAAATTGCGATAACCCCCCATGTTGCAGCGGAAGAACACGGGTACATACTGCAATAGTCTGGGAGTAGGGTCCGATATTAGCTGGGGCCCAATAGCTCAAACCTTGCACGTGAATAGTCTGGCGGTCGTGCACAGCTTCCTCTATATATGCAATGCAATCGAGCTGGAAGCGGAGGGGAGGGGGTAGAGCAACAGCCACACATGCACGAGCAGGAGGGCTTGTTCCGAAAAAGGTCGCATAAACGTCGTTCATTTCTGCAAAATCACCCATGGATAACAGGTACACATTGACATTGACGCAGTGAGAGGTGTTAAAGGAGTATGACGACAAGACATCTGAGTGAGGAACTTGAGCATGAGTAAATCGCCAAAAACGACTGCATGTACCTTTCAATCTGCGGAAGCAATCCTCGACTTCCGCTTTTATGGAAACGCCCAATCTGGTAGGAGTTTCGCTATGTACATTGGAGATCGCAAGCCAACGCCCCAATCTTTGACTAGAAATACCGATGTCAGGCAGGTATTCGGATCGGGAGCCATTTGGAAGAGTATATGGGAGCTGGGTGACAAGATCTTCGGATTCCTTGGCGATTTTGTATACTTCTGAGAACGGGGGTTCTAGCAGTGGAGGAATAGAAGCAGATGTTGAATTTGTAACATCTTTCGGTTGCAAGGTAGCATTTTTGATCCGGAGATACGCCACAGTTGCAAAGTCGTTATCAGAGTGGATCACTGTCTCTATTTCCCTACTGAATCAGATGGTCAGACACGTCGTAAAGGTTAACACAAGTCAAGACAAGATGACCGTACAGAGTGATACGCTGTTTAAACAAGGGACAATCCAACGTCAGCGTTTCGTATTCTCCGCCTTCGCCGCATATGTGGGATCCGTAAAGTTGGTGCTGAATCGATAGTGAGTTCTATGTATCCGCTCTGCCTTCATACTCACCAACTTTGCGAGTGTCGGCTGCATCTCTGCCAGGGTCTGACCCAAATGTTTGGTCGTGAGCCCAATGCCCGCGACTTTGATAATGATAGACACCATTCCAGCGTCAATCATCTCGGAGAGCAACTGGCTCTGGTCCCTTTGCCAGAGATAACACAATGGAATCAATGACAGGCGGCGGCATCTGTCACAAATTGAGAGATGGTGAGGATGCGGTTAGCAAGCGAATCCAGCTCACACATGTTCCACTCGTACTCGTTGATAATTCGATAAAATGGCACCAACAGAGACGGCTTGGATGTCTGGATGAGCCAACTGGCATGTCTTAAGCTTCGGCCATGGCTTATTACGCATGTGCGCGACGTACTTTGACGGTTGCTAGCAGTTCAAAGAGGTCCTCTGTCTCATCTCCTTCACAGATGTTGGGTTGAGCAGGATCTCGACTGCCGTATTCAGAACCCTTGTCCAGAGCATCTCCCGTGATTACTCTGCGATACAGAGGTACATCCAGTGCGCGGGCCACGATGTCGATCGCATCCTGCCCAACCGTCTGGTAAAGATACGAGTCAAGCTCCTCTGGTTGAATATTTAGATTGTGCACATTGAGAGGTCTGGAGACGAACCCTTTCCAGTCCCTGGACCCAACGACGCTGCAGCGACAAGCTGATGACCGTTGAGAGCGCAGTGTACGAGGTTGTAGCAGCTGTCCTTTCCCCCGCTGAGCAACGCAACGTACTTCATCTTTTGTTCGTCACGAGGTCGAACATTTCCGTTATTTTCACCGTTCACGATGCCAGTGGTCGTCGTCGATAAAGCTGATCTTTGGGAACGATTGGGTCGCGACTACAGTAATGTCTTCTGCGTTCTCAGACATCCCTTCAACCGTTGATCGCCTTCCGCGATAGCTACTGAGGAATTCGACCAGTTATGCTTTGATTTCGGACTGGAACTCGATGAAGACGTGGGTACTTGCACCGTTCACTGTGGAAATGTCCTTTATCGTGCCGTAGACAACACAAGAGGTAGAAAAGGCTGCCAGCCAAGGGTTGCCTGCAGAACGTCCGGTGAGACCATCTGTCCACATTGTCAGCTACTCAAACTTCATGGTCTTTATAGCAACTGAAGATCGAGATACCAGCCAATAGGTCATTCTCATCAGCCATTCAATCAATATACATCTGACCCTGTGTCGATCCAGATACGACCTGCTATGCATAGAAGGGATTTCGAGAGTACTCCGAGTTTTCCTTGGACAGGATCGTGCCCCGCAGTACAAAGTGGTGCTCCCACCGGGTGGAGAATCCCATATTGTGCCCGTTACATGCAGCCCGGATGTACGCATCTTGGTATCCATCATGCCCGAGCCATATCATTCATGGCCAGCCAGACACTTAGAATCCGGCCTTATTTTGCCTGTGCCATCCTGCGCAATATCAAATTTACCCCTCGGTCATATGCATCTTTTATAGATCTCCAAGATAAACTTCACCAGAATCTCTGCCGACGTCGTCAATTGGTCGCTATAGGCACACACGACTTGGACACAATCAAGCCACCTTTTAGATACGAGGCGAGACCACCTAGAGATATCAGATTTGTACCTTTAAACAAGGACAAGAGCTTCAACGCTGAAGAATTGATGACAATATATGAGGTGCGCTCCCAATGTTATCGCTGTTTTTCCAACCTGATTGGATTCACGTCCCAAGTCGGACAAACACTTGTCCAGATACTTACCGATTATCCGAGACTCTCCCGTCTATCCCATCATCTACGATTCGGAGGATCGCGTTCTTTCGATGCCCCCGATCATCAACTCCGAGCACAGCAAGATTACTCTGAATACACGCAATGTTTTCATCGATGTCACTGCAACGGATGCAACGAAGCTTGAAATCGTGGTCAACATCGTCTCCACCATGTTCTCCGAGTATTGCCAAGAACCGTACACGTATGATTCGATCTGGTCCTTCGAAAATCGATATCTCATACTTTCTTACTTTTTCCTCAGTATCGAGCCCGTGAAAGTGATTTCGCCCGACGGCCAGGTACGCATCACACCTGATCTGTCACCACGCCATACGACCGCCCGCGCGTCCTACATCAACTCTTGCACAGGCCTAACTCTGTCCCCACCCGGGATAACACGGCTTCTCGAACGCATGACGTTGTATGCCACGGTCTCGCCTGTTGACTCCAATGATCTCCTTGTGGAAATCCCTGCCAGCCGACCCGACATCCTCCACGAATGCGATATCATGGAGGATGCAGCTATTGCTTATGGCTACAATAAACTACCTGACGCTTTCCCTACAACCAGTACTGTTGCTCAGCCTTTGGGGATCAGCAAGCTCAGCGACGTCGTCCGCACGGAATGGGCACTGGCCGGTTGGGTGGAAGTCCTTCCCCTGATTCTTGTATGTGGTTCTCTATCCCCCTGCGATCGATCTAAGCTCGGTTGCGCAGTGCTCACACGAGGAAAACTTCGATTGGATGAACCGAAAGGATGACGGTAAAAGCGCCGTCAGGATTGCTAATCCAAAGACGCTTGAGTTCCAGGTTGTGCGCACGTCTCTCATTCCTGGCTTACTCAAGACCATTCGCGAGAATCGATCTCACCCACTTCCCATCAAGATTTTCGAAACTTCAGATGTTGTTCTTAAAGATGTTTCGCTTGAGCGTCAGGCGCGCAATATTCGGCACGCGGCGGCTGTCTGGTGTAATAAGACTGCTGGATTTGAAGTCATTCATGGGATGCTGGATAGGATCATGAAAATGTTGGAGGTTCCCAGGATGACCAGTTCAGAACCCGACATCAAGACGGGGTACTACATCAAGGAAAGTAGCGGTGAGTCACCTTCAAGATATCTATCTGAGATTCGAAAAAATGCACCTTCTGATCGTTCTTGAATTAGATGGCGCATTCTTCCCTGGTCGGGCTGCCACGATCTATTACCGTCCGCCACCCTCGGTCTCAGCGGCTCCAGTCACCAGTGGAGATATCGCTGTTCGGCGCGATGTCGAGATTGGCACCCTCGGAGTACTGCATCCGAATGTGTTGGAAAGATTCGAGATCGGGTACCCGTGCTCTGCCCTAGAATTCAATCTCGAACCCTTCAGAAAAGAAACGCAATCTATGTGGACGGATTGAAGTCGACGACAGCCTTGCAATGAGAACGGCTCTGCGATTATGGGGTAGAATTGTACAAAAAGCGAGTAGCAACATCATACGGTAGTCCGTCAACTTGTTCCGATTGCAGATAAACTTTGGGAAGCAAGGGCAATGTTTAAGTCGGACAAGTCCTGGTTCAAGTCTAAACCTATATCAGTCCGGCTGCTCTCAAGTCGGCTTGTAGCTGACGCTCGGTGAGGAACGTCGCTTGGACATTGTGCGCGGTTGGCTGTTCGGTGGGCGCTACAGGAATCATAAGGGCCCGCTCGGCGAGGTCTAGACGGTCGTTGCTCTCGCTACGGTCGTACTCGCGCTCCCTGCTGTCAGTACGCGCGGTTCCTGGCTCAGAACTGTGACGTGGGCGAGGGATGTGGGAGCCCGGGAAAGTCAACATGGAGAGGATGGCGGAGTGGGTTGGCCGTGAGGATGTTGGCGCGGTAGATTGAGGGGAGTTTTCGCGATGGGAGGCGATAATACCTCGTTCCCAATGCTTGACACGCCAAAAACTCAGAATGGAGGTAAGAAGTATGAACCAACCTGAGGTTATCGACAGTGAGAATGGGCAAAAAGGATGAGGGAAAGATCCTCACCGATTGTCATCAAAAAGAATGATAGCCATTCTGTGGCGGCTGTGGCAACAGCCGTTGTGGTTGGGTCGCTATAGGGGGTTGTTCCATTAGGCATGTGTCTGTACTCATTAGCTTCGGCGGCATTTGGGATGGATTCCGAGGGCGACTGGTCTGAACTCCACAAGACAACGTCACCGTCTGCCTTGCCTCGGAGGGCGAATCCATATTGAATGAGCGTGACGCCGAGACCTGCTCGCGAGCCCAGGCGAGCAGCATGTGTGGTGTGAAGAAGGTACGTAAGAAGGAACCCGACCAACTGAAATGAGATGGATATAAGCATGTTCCAGAGGAACGAAAAGAGTGTGCCTGTTGGGCTGGAGTTGAGGACAAAGTGTCAGGTGTACAGCTCCGCGATCGAGATGGGAGCAAAACACCTACAGAAAATCAACGATCATTTCGCCTACCCCATCAGAAGAAAAAGGAGCGTGGACAGTGGTTTCCCAATATGGCGGGACTGCATCGGCTAGAGGAAGACAGCATGAGTGCATGTTACCTGATGGTATGTATATAGAAACCTTGTGCATGGGCATATGATGGAGGGACGTCGGCTCTAGACTCCTCAGGTACGAGATACATGTTGTCACCTACATGAGTGCGTGCTGTTAGATCGGAGGAGAAAAGGAAGAATGATGCGTACCCGAGCCTTCCTCCTGTACCTGCACGAGACGCGAAGGCTTGGCGGTTACGTTGGCGAACACGCCATCGTTGCCGATACCGCTGCCAACGACACCGATTGAACGACGGGGAGGGAAACCAAGCCGGTCAACGATCCGGCTGGGAAGGACGGCGGCTGCAGTCCTTTGAAGCCAAGTTCGTTCGGGTTGATGCGGGATTGGATCGACCGATGTTGGAAGAATCCCATTTGAATTGCCGTGATTATTTGGAACCGCAAAGGTGGATGGGGCAGTGGGAGAACCCGGTGGGGGACAATCGTAGTCCACGTTTTCGAAGTCATACGTGCCCGGGTGGTTTGAAGAGGGGTTCAACGGGCGTGCCTCTGACACTGACTGAGAAATCTGACCGTCGTCGTCGTCGTCGTCATCGTTATCGTTAAATGCAGCCTCCATTTCGCTCTGAGCGCGGTCATCAGTTCTTGGGTTGGGCAAAGGCGCATAACGATGAGACATGGGAAGGGAAGGGAAGGTTGCGGCTTAGTCAGCAGGATATTACCCTTGATTTAGGGTTACAGCATTCTCTCTACCGCAGGTGAGTAAAAAGGTCATCATCAGAGGCTCATCGCTCTCAGACTCTAGTAATAATTGCGGGTTTGAGACCGCGTTGCTCTAAGTTTACCCAAGACATGAGCGGTTTAAGCAAAGCGCGTAAGTGATCTTATCATCAGAGCAAGTTGATAGCAATACACATACCGACATCATCGCACGTACAGGTTTGCCCGGTTTGCCATCCTGACCATTCTATTCACTCTCTGGCAACTCTCCATTCTCGCTTCCATCATCCCCTCGAATAACTCCAGCACCCGCATCCCCGAATCGGATACCCCATATGCAGACGCTCGTCGTTGTAGGGCTGCCGGTGGCAGTCCGTCGAGTTTCAGCTTGAACTTGTGTTTCCTACGCTGCCATCTGCTCTGTGGCATCGTCGGTACCATGGGCGTCTCCGTCTTAATCACCACCAGCTCGTCCTCTTCCTTCACCGTCATAAATGTGGAAGGTGATGGGTTCGTCTCGGATGGAACCGCCAAATTTTCGTCCGATGTTCCGACTGGCGGGGGGTCTACCAACTCAAGAGAGGCGCGCATCCGATACACCCACATCATCTCCTGACGGTAAAAGGAGACGAGTGAGTCGACCAACTGAAGCGTTGACTGGCTCTGGACAGGTGCTCGGGGTGAAAAAGGCGGTGTCAAACGGTCGATCGGATTGTGGTGGTGGTCTGGGGACATGTTGTTTGTACACGGTGGTTGGGAAGGAGAGTGATATTTATTTAATGGGACAATCAGGGCCTCGACCGGCCAAGTTCGTGTTTAAAGCCAGTGCTGGCTATTTGGGTTCTAGACATCAAGTTGGGTCTCGACCGATTATGTAATTAAAGTTACCACAATGAAGTCCTCTCTCTTCGTCGCACTTTTTTTGACCGACTGCTTTTTGGCTTTCGCACAAGTACAGCTAAAGCTCTTTCATAGGATATACCATCCTTTTGGTATTCAACTCGATTACTCTCCTCGCGGCGATATCATACTCTCCCAGTCTGGACCCACTTTTCTTCCCCATCTCGTGGCACCACATGATTTCCTCCATTTCGCCGAAAGCGTACACGATCTAGAAGGTACCCTGTACCAGGTAGCAATACAACGCGTCTCTGATGCTCAGGATTCCCAATGGGATTTTTCCTCCGTAAAAGCAGTACGTGCCCGATACATCACTTTCCACACGGCCATCCTCACCCCGCTCTCCAGTGTCATCTCCTATCTCACACCTCCGACCACCTCGTGCTGCATCTTACAGATCAAGGCACTCCATTCGACCTCGATTACTTTGTCCAACCCACCCCCCACGATGGTTCTTGTCTTGACATTGTCTCTTTGGACGCGCTCACATTACCCACCTTCCCAAACACGACCGTGTCGCTCCGCTTGTCGGGGTTCCAACCGCAGTAAGCTCAAAAAAATCAAGATGATCAAATTCATCACTTGACTGATCGTCGGTACTTGTATAAAGACCTATTTTACGGATGCCGCCCCCGCTAACGCCAGAAGGCGAGCCTGTTCAACCTGTACCAGAGAAAACGTTCCTCCAAAAGTATTGGATAATCCTGATCGGTATTTTCATGCTGATAGGCAAGTCTTTCGTCGATCTGCAGATCCCCTCTTTGGTGCTTATTATTTCTACCAGTCCTAGGAGGTGGCCCAGACGAAGAGCAGGGTGCCAGGCGAGCTGGTAACTAACACGTACAGTATCGGTTATCACGTGCGGTTAACCTATTGTATATTTTCTCAAAACGGGTTACTTCTTCAGATCTCCTTGGTTACTTGCCCATCAGCGCCATGAATGTTTACTTCCGGAGAGTCACGGAGGTTGATATCCCGTCACTGTCTCGTATCTGTCTCCTGACTGCAGATGCCGGTAAATCGGCTGAGCACTTGCACGATCACGGTGAACTTCCTGGCCTCGTGTACGCCGTGCCGTATATCAGGCTTCCCACCGCTTTCGGCTTTGTCGTTGTCCACGAAGGCTCTGACGAGGTCATTGGCTACATCGTAGGCTCCACGGATACCAGAGCATATGAACGCGAAGCAGCCGAGACCTGGTGGCCCTTACTTCAACGTCGATATCCCATGAACGATGCACGATGCACAGAGGCTGACCAGATTTACCTGAGTCACCTGCACAATCCGCCGACTGCGTCTCCAGCCAACATATCCTTCTCGTCTGCTCACATCCACATCAACTTCTTGCAACCCTATCAAGGCAGAGGATACGGGAGGCGGTTAATTGAAAAGGCAGTAGAATATTTGAAGGAACAGGGATTAAATCGTCTTTGGGTCGGAGTGGACCCCAGAAACGAATCCGCCAGGAGATTTTATCTGAAGCTCGGATTCCGCGATATCCTGGCATCACCCCCCGGAAATATGGGTCTCGATTTCGTAGATCTGAAGTGACAATATTGCCACTTTACTCAGCAATCGATCTCGCTAGCGCTGGTCACGGTCTGTATTGAAATCTGGGAGACCGGCAGGAGGCTGACATTCCCCTCGTAGGTCATTTATATATCTGTACGACGGCCGACTTTGCCATTCTCTTCACTTGTTTGTTCAGCGACCATCCAATGCATCCTCGCTCTGTCTTGGAACCTGATCATTACACGACCCTACCGCCCACCTCTGCGGCATCTCGGCGTCAGTCTCGTCACTTACCAGGCCCTCTCCAGAACGCCGCTTCGCCGCACTATCCCGAGATCCAATTAACCCCACAATGGCATTTTCCAGTGTATACTGAGAACCCGCGCCCAGGCGACGGTGCAGCGAGCATCGAAGAGTTTCCTACTCGCCGTGTCAGCCGCCTTCCCATCGCCCCAGATGACGACCGCCGCGACTCCGATGCTACGCTCCAGGAAGAAGATGACCCGTACAAGAAATACTCGCTGTCTTCGTATAACCATCCTTATGACATTACGCCACCCCCCGTGACTCATCCGCCACCGCACGCCCCTCCCCAGGCTTCCGCGCCACCCCGTCGCTCTGCACTTCGGCGGAGCGTGAGCTTCGCCGAGAACGATTATATACGAGAATATGATCCCGACAATACAAGTGTCGAACAGGACATCGAACACTTCGACCACGCTCACGAGCGAGAGTTGAAGAGGCGAGGAATTCTGTCAAATTTCCTGGACCTGTATGCTCTGGACCACACCGATCCCCACGGTAATGACGACGTGGAGAAGCAGAAGGAGACATCGAAGATGAACAACACGCCTTCGGAAACTGAATTGGAGTATCCGAAGGGAAGGAACCGTCGAATGCAACGTGTTGAATCGATGGCTTCTTCCGTTGGCTCAACAGGCAGCGATTTGTACGACCCGGATGACCCCAAGGTGACGGGTATCAAGAGGCAATACCTCGACGATCCGGAGGATATCGAAAAAAATGTGTTGCGTCAGATGGATTACAAAACTCGCCGCAAAGCACGCCAGAGAATTAGGATTGAATTCAATATATGCTGTGGGTGATCGAGTTTTTGGTAGACTTCGCTTCGTGATTCAAACGCTTCTACTCCTACAGCCGTAATCCAACGACATGAATTTATCACCAAATTGGCGCAAGCTCTTATGACTTTCGGCGCGCCATCACATCGGATCGAGTCACAGCTTGTGGCTGCCGCCCGAATCCTCGAAGTTCAAGCTGAATTTATCCACCTTCCGGGTATCATTATCTGCTCCTTCGGAGACCAAGAGACAGGCACATCGGAAACGCACTTTGTCAAGTGTGGTGGCCGACTGGCATTGGGCGCTCTGCACAAAGTCCACCTGATCTACCGTAGCGTGCTTCATGACGAGACCAGTGCCAAAAAAGCGACTGCGCAACTGGACGCTCTCCTCAAGGCGCCACCGCTTTATTCGATCCTCTTTCGCTGCATCTTGGCGTTTTGCCTGTCGGCCTTGATATGCCCTCTTGCTTTCGGTGGCTCCTTTCTCGACATGTGGATCGCAGGAGTGGACGCATTTGTCTTAGCCGGCTTGCAACTTGGCGTTGCAGCCAAAAGTGCCATGTACGCGAACGTGTTTGAGTGAGTCATGCTCCTGTACCGCGCAGTCCTCCATTGACGCCATTATTAGGATTACGATTGCGATTCTGGTCTCCTTCTCCGCACGAGGACTTAGCAGCATAAGAAGTCAATTTTTTTGTTATACTGCCATCTCTTCCGCAGGCATCATAGGCATCCTTCCTGGATATCTCATTTGTAAGCTGCCTTTGGTCCTTGACGAGCTGTTCATCCAATTCATATGTTCGTCCTAGTAAGCAGCTCATTAGAGCTCGCCTCCAAGAATATCATTTGTGGTAGCGTCAAGATGGTATATGCTTTGATATACACACTCTTCTTGGTTCGGGATTTCTTTCATAATTGAACGACCCGGAATTCTCAAAGAAGCTACACAGGGTTTTGGTCTTCAAATCGGATCTGATCTATATCTGCTCCTCGATCACGCATCCCGCGCAAAACTCGAAGCATTGGCCGCTAGCCTGTCTACCTCTGTCGCTGTTGCCGGCAGTTGGATGTCGGACAACACAAGTACCAACGCTGATATACCTCTCGTCGGGACGTTTACGTTCACACACTCGATACCATTGTCGGACCGGAGCATCTTCAGTGGCTGCTATCGCCCTCGCTCCTTTCCTTGGTACCTTCAACCCTTCCCCTTTTGGACAGAGTTCATCATCGTACCCGTATTCTCCATCTTGTCGTCTCTTGCAAACCTACAACCGATCAAGAGCAAACAATTGCCCGTGATGGTTGTCATTTCTTGTGCCTCTTATGCCTCCAACAAGGTCGCCAATCACTTCATCTTCAATCGTTCGGACATCGTTTCGGCTATTGGAGCGTTCACTGTCGGTCTACTCGGGAATATCTATTCGCGGAAGATGGGTGGGACTGCATTCACGTCCATGGTCACTGGTGTGCTGTTCCTGGTTCCGGTGTGCAGCAATTTCTTTCGTTTTTGATCCCCGTTCTAATCACTCTCCCACGTAGTCTGGCCTTTCGCAGGCCGGGGGTATCACCGCTAATGGAAACGGCATTGACATCGGTGGTGCCATGATAGCTGTTACTATTGGCATCACAGTCGGACTATTCACAAGTCAGGCCCTGGTCTACATGTTCGGATCCCGTAAGAGTGCTGCAGTCTTTTCTTTCTAGTTCTGATCGTACAGTACATGATATTCTTTTAACTCACGACTTCTTTCTTGAATAAATGTAAATACGTGATCAGAACCTAACAGCTGGCGAGTTTTCGATGGCCTCGATCGACACCTTGTGGCCTACGAGGGTTCTGATGTTGTTGATACCGTATCTGCGCCCAAAAAATCTAGGCATCGTTTCAAAGATGAGATCTAGCAAGACGCTCACCGAATCATGGTGGGTCTTTCTAGACTCAAGCCCCAGCCATGCACGCGGACGTCTTTTGGCAGTCCCATAGGCTCGAGCATCTCAGGGCGAAACATACCGCTGTTGCCGACCTCTACCCAACGATTTAGCATCGGGTGGAAGGCAAAGATTTCCAGTGATGGCTAAAAATGCAGAGAACATGTCATCATCTATAAGATAATGGCCAATGGCGCGGAGAAACGGACTTCGGTATAGGGATTGTACGCAGGCTTGAACCTGATCTTCTCGATCCCCATCTTTTTGAAGAACACACGCATAAAACCTGGATTCCAAATTCATCAGCGACAACGAAAGGGGCGACCAGGGTCCAATCGAGACATGCGCCATACCAATCAAATCGGCGAGTGTGAGATTCCTGTCCGCTACAACACCTTCGACCTGGTGAAATTCCGCAAGATGGGTTGCGTCCATCGTTTCGTTTCTGAAAACCCTGTCGATGCTGAACAGTTTCGCTGGTCTGAATCCATCATCGCCAGCCTTTTCCAATTCATCGCAGTCTTCGCCCCGACATCGTCTCGCCAGCTTGTACAGCATCTGAGCACTTGAGGCAGTCGTATGTGTTCTGAGAAGTAGTTTCCTCGATTCCTCGTGTGACCATGGTGCGCGGTAGCCTGTTGAACCATAGCCGCCGTGCTCGTGTATCCGAGACACACGTGAATAATAAGAAGACGGAGGAGGTAACGACATCGACGGGTCTAGGATCCAGTGAGTAAAGGACGAATTCAGAATTTCATGATCTTGGTAATACCTGAGAGATAGAACGTGTCTTGAAGTTCTCGTGCAGGATGTTGTTGCGGAACAAACAATGCATCAAAGCACCAGAAGCCGGATTCCACAAAGGATGATGTTGGCATCTCTGCAAATCTGTCGTCTTGTTATTCTTACTCGAATATACGAAGCGCATATATTCACCTACCCCATCTCTAGAAAGATGTTTCGGATCTCTTCACGCACCTTGAGAAGTGGGTGAAGGGAACCGCCATCAGTACGTACTCCCTCTGCATCAAAATTATATTTTTTGAAGGTGGAAGTCTTCCAAGTACCCCTGTAGGGGTGTCAGACGCTGATTGCGGGTGCAGAATGCTCGACACGTACGACGTAAGCATATCCACTGTGAGATCGGTCTCGGGTTTGGTAGTTGAAGTGCTGAAATTAGGTCCCTTATGCACTTCAAACCATTGGCCTTTTCTGCTTCATAGGCTCAATTTAGAACGGTGATACACAGCAGGACGTACTTTTGAACCACTAGCTTCCGTTTTCGCAATTCCGCCAAAGCCTTTTCTCCGGCCTTGATGGTACCTGTCGAAACGATTTCCTGAAGTTCTAATTGAGTAGCATCTGTGATGCTTGTGACCTATTACACAAAAGTGAGGCGAGATCAGTGGGATCGCGACTTCACTGACCAACTTGATAAGGCCATCGCCTTCTTTACCGATCCAACCGTTCTTGAAAGCTCTACCTTGGCCCACCTTTGCAGATTCATCGCCCACTTCCTTTTTCAGTTGCTGTGGAGTCAATGGCAGTCCGGACCCTTTGACAGGAAGCGCTTGCCACACGCGTGCTTCGTGAGAGCCATTACGAGCGATTTGTGAGCCTTCTGGTGTCAGGACATTTGTGAGCACCTCGTTGGTGTGATAGGTGACCATCTAAAGCAAGATTAGGCTACAACAAATGCTTGGAATAGAGAGATCAGACAGACGTCACGACTGAGGAGAGAATTGAGTGCACTGAGGATGGTGATCTGGGCATCATGAGAGACGGCTGGCTGTGAATCTCCTGGCAAGATGAGATTTCTTGTGTCTTTTATTGTGCCAATGGAATCCAAGGTGTCGAGGATCAACTGCTGCAATGCCTCTGCCATGTCGGAATTGTACCACGTGATTCAATATGCCGTCCAGTTTACAACTCGCTTGGGACAACGCTCAATCCAGGCTCATAGAAATCAGGAATGTGTTGCAATCACACCAGTCATCGCAGCCGCGTATTATCCGTGTCGGTCAGCTTGATTCGGAGCTCCTCGATCAAGAACTCGTACACCTTTTGAAAGAGCCCTTGAGCAAAGCCCTTGGTTTTGTCAATGCAAGTAACTTTTTCGCTGCAATTTAATCGCATCATTGACTGTGACATACAGGAACCCCTTCGATCACGGTTTGATCCCGAGTTGACTCTGCTCATTCAATCGGCTCTCTATAAACTATCAATTTGGAATACTGGAGCGTCCTACGGTGCCAAACTGCAAGACCTCCGCTATGTCGCGGTCCCATCGTCTGGGATATCGCTGTCCCGTACGCATTGCCTTTTTTTATTCAGAATCCCTAGTTTATGTCACGCATAGCCTCCGGTATACCGCGCAGAATACTCATTACTCATGGCACGCTTACCGTCGTTTTACCATACCTTTATGCTCGGTTGCGTTCTCATGCTCTGTCTCGTGCATGGCCCGACGCTCCTTCGACTGATAGAAGACGCCGAGCCTGGGGAATTCTGACTACCTTGGAATCCTCGCATGCTCTACTTGGCCTGCTTAGCTTCATCATCTTCTTGTGGGATGGGCGGTACGATATCTCTGGTGAACTATGCAATGCACTGATTCATTTTCTGAATTCAATTCCGCAGGTACCGCACTGTGGTTGATAGATTACTTGGACTCAGCTTAGTACCCTCAAGTCGTCTCGCGAAGCGGAACGTCAGCTATGAGTTTATGAACCGCCAGATGGTCTGGCATGCGTTCACGGTACTTGTCACATCCAGCGTCCTTACTCCTTCTCATCGCCCTGTCCTTTGTAGGAATTCCTTCTTTTCCTTCTTCCACTCTTTTCCGGCCGAACTGTCCGTCGACATCTCATGCGCCTCGTCTCCTCATTTGACATCAAGTTTCTCGCCCGGTCGTTCCTGAGGATACAGCCTGGACTCCCTACTTCCCAAGTGAAGAAGACAACAAGGCGTGGAAAATACTGGTCTTTTCCTAAGGATCAGTGTGCGATCTGCGCAGAAAACGCGTCGTTTGACATCGGTCTTGAGCCGCCGCCGATTCTGTTTTCCATACAATCCAATATCGCTTCGAGCGGTAGTCCCTTACCTTCTCGTGGACAAGCACAAGTCACAGCTCGAGTTGATGACGAACCTCTGACATATCCAATATACACACCTTATCGTGCCTCTTGCGGAGACCTCTTTTGTTACCATTGCCTTGCAGAGAGAATGCTGCGAGCTGGAGAGGAGAAGGAGGTCTGGGAGTGTGTACGCTGTGGAGAGACAGTCAGAGGTGCAGAACGACTCGTCATCCGCGAGAACGACGGCGATGTGGACCTTACAGCGCCCGACTTGTCGAGGTCAATCACCAATCAAAGCGAATGAAAAAAAATGATGGGCAGATAGCGCGATAGATTTTGTGCTAGTTAGAACATGGGACTATGTTGTGTACTGGAGTGCAGTGAGAAATCAACAACAATCTGACGAAGCTAGTGGTCAAGCACGAAACAGTTCACCCTGAATCTCTTTCAATAGGAGAGGATCGGCTTGTGCGAGGTAAAGCGATTGGAAAATCTCGGTGCCACCAGCAGCGATCTCAGCCTCTTGAAGGCGACGCCTCACGTACTCACGTAGGAGCGTCGTCCGTACAGGATCGTTCTCGTATATCTGGATAGTGGAAGAATGTCAACTCTTCGATTTTTTGTAGAAAAAAATCGGAAACGTACTTCTTTGCGCCTTTGATATTCAAGAGTACCTTCGGTGCCTTGGAAATATGACAAGGGTGGTTCATCCTGTTCCCAATAACGCTTGATGCTGCGCGGCGAGCTTTGGATGCTGTTTATGCGTTGATATCAATAGGGACACGGGCGATGATGACGGACGAGAAGAGCATACTCAGTTGAATCATCTGCTGGAACATCCTGGACTTCCCTAATTTCCGCGAAGACGTCGGTCCATAAATTGAAAATCTCGAAAGGCAGTCGTAGTAGAATTTCGGAACGTCCTGTGGAGACCAGTGCCGCCATTCCCATGGCAGCAAGCTTGCGGTGGCGATGTTCTGACATGCTGTCAAACTGAACAACAGACGGGGTGGATGAATGAGAAGATAAGAACGATCATAAAGGACTGGACTTGCCGTATTCCACCACCTATCAAGCACACAGTTGTACATGACTGGCTCGGATATATTTTGAGAGGCTGCGGTTACTCCCATAAGCCGCAGGAAAACTTGCGGGTCTGCTATGGCGATTCGCGCCAGCACGTGAAGGTATTCTGCCAGAACCCAATTCGGTTCCTAGTGACCATTTAGATAACATTGGTGAAAAGCTAGGTTGGAGCAGAGAACTTGCTCTATCCTCGCTGAGCGTTCTCAGCACATGAGCAAAAAGACCGGAGGTATGGAAAATTTCTCCCCATAATGTCGCTGACGTGAGTTGGGTCAAGAGGTTGACAGAAACGATCACGTCCTTTATGTTGATAGACATGGGCTTCATGCTACCATCCAGGACGGTGACAAAAGTGCCGATTAAATCCGTTCCATACAGCTGCTCATCCCTGCAAGTTAGCCAGGTGATACGATATGGCAAAGGCTGTGGCAGGCACACGCACCCGTAAGATATGATCGGCATCCAAAATTAGATACGATCTGACAATGTCAACAATGTTCCCCAGCACGTCATGATGGTTCGCGAGCAATGGAAAACAAAGTGGGAAAAGGTCCACGAGAGTAGGTCCGTCACCGAAGCGCTGAATGCCGTTTGAATTCCGCAACGCAATCAACCACAAAGACAGGCCGTCTGTGTCAAGATGGCTGATAGTCTAGAAGAAGTCAAGAATTAGATTGTGAAGAGAACGATATTCACATACCCCGGGAGAGAGACTCTCGCGGATCAAAGGGATCACTACATTAACGAGATGTCCGGATTGCTCATGTGTGGCCTGCAAAACAATATTGTTGGGGACTTGTGGAAGAATTGCGCTGACGCACATACTTTGACGAGGTGATTCATGACAGTTAAGAGTGAGGCTTTGAAAAGCCAATCTTCATTTGCCAAGGTCCCTGACGGAAATGAGATGCAAAAGCATTATACAGCCTGAAGATGCTCACATAGCTCAGGCAGAGGTTTTGTGATCTCTTGTGCTAGAGGCAGGATCTGTCGACCTAATGACAGGAATGTATATGAGGAAGATAATTGCACATACGTTTCTGCCTGTGTGCTCAATGACGGTGTCAAGGCAATGCACAATTCTGAGCTTGCCATCTGTGGTGTCAGCCTCTGCAATCAATTGCACAAGGGATGACACAACAACAGTTAAATACGGAGTAAAGATGTTGACGTTGAACTCAATGTTCTGGACAAATATCAGCAATTATGTTATGCAAAACACTATGCTACTTACATCGACACACATCTTCACAGCTGTTGCAGCAGTGAAACGTACCACAGCATCAGTGCCCAAGCCACGATCGTGCAACAGGTGCACCAGAATCTCCCAAATGGCCGGATTATTGACAGATGTGCACATGTTACTGATCCATTTTCCAATCAACCAGGCAATACGTCGTTTGACGATCGGGTAGCTAATTGTCAAGAGACAAGGGAGATTAGTCAACAACATGGTCAAGTCGCGTCACTAACCTTGCATTGGTCTCGCGGATTTCAGAAGCAAGTGAGTGCGACAGCCATGCTTCAAAAGGAATGACATCTTTGAGATGCAATGCACATCTCCCGATCACACAGTACATTGCTTCTTTCTGAATGACAGCAGGTAGATCAGTCACAGGCTGAGCTAGTGTAGAAAATTTAACACAAGACTGGTTGTTGAAGTGGTAGTAGTTTGCGTACCCATGACGTGATCGAAGGTTGCCGCGAGGAGGGGCGCAACGAATGATTCAAAGTGGTTAGCGAGCGTCATAAGAACTCGTTCACTGCAAGGCTGAACACAATAGCATTCATCAAGGGACTAATGGGACACACAGGAGGACTTACACGAAGCTGGAACTCCCACTGCTCGTCATCTTTCTCTTCAATGTTCACCCATTCTTCAGGATCTGACACCCAGCTTTCCAGATCGGAGTTTCTCAGGGGAATAAGGCGTGTCACGAGGAGACGGACCGCATTTTCTACAAATTCTCGAGAAAGCGCTTCACAAGGTAGATCAGCTCAGCTGCAATATAATTAGGGGAGATGACACGCAATTTGGGTTCGGTGTTCCATCCTTCCGCTTTGGTGTCCACTGTCCAAGGTTCTCCTTGAATAACACCAAGGCTTGAACCAAAAAGCGAACCGGATAGATCGCTTCGTTCGAGTCTAGGGTGGACGACATGGGTGAATCGAGGTGCACAAGATATACATACGCACCGGCAATACACGCTGGAGGACCACTGGTGGCTCGGTTCACAATGTTCCAGTAGAATAGAACCAAGTCACTCGACATGGGCAACGCCACAAAGCGAGAGATGCGATCTTTCTGTAATCGGCGAAAAAATTTGCAAAACAGATGTACGTGACGGGACAGTTGATCGAGGGAACGGCGAGTATTATTATCCACGGGGGCCACGAGCGAAGACACAGCAATGATTAAGTTCGTGCGAAGTTCGGTTAACGTCTTTGCTTGCACGATGGTGTTTTGGAAGACATCAAAGAACTATCGCACACACTAAGCATTGTCATTCGCCACGCTCGTAGTATCAATTCGCTTACCCAAGGCATAAGATTATCCAAATCCCTTCCTGGCTTGTCGGATTGATGCCATATCCAAACGGCCATCTTCACGATGCTCTTGTATGTCAAATGTGCGAGTAAGATGTTATCGGTACACCGAGGCGAGGCGACGGAGGAGGGATCCAAGGAAGAAAAGCTAGCGGTCAACTTCGTGTAGTGTGCCGAGAGTTTCAAGTGAATTTTTTGCACCAACTACTTGGAGTCGAATTAAAATTTCGGGTCTGGTCCTCTTGAAATACATACCTCTTTCATGTTTCTTACGCCGACAGACAGTTTTACCGGAGCCAATTCCTTCAGAACCGCCCCAACAACCCTGAGACTTCTTCGCAAGATCAAGGTCGCTTGTTCGATTTGGTCGGACGAATTATACAGAACTTGCAGGCTGGTGTCGACAAATCCCATAAGGTCGTCAGCCAAAGATGGCCTGAAAATGTCGTTTAGCGTTTCTCGCATGATGTCACTGATAACGACGACATGCTTACCAATTGGCTGGGAAATCATGTCGAGCGATTTTGGCAATGCAAGACTCGTTGCATTCAGCAATCTTATAACGATATGACAGAAGGGAGATCCAACTCAGAAAAGTTGCTTACCACATTATCGGACTCATCGATGAACATGAAAGTTCGTGCCTTTATTTTGCACCTCTCGTCATCTGAGAGTAATCTGGCACGGTGCGATCAGCAGGGGAAATAGAGCTAATGTGACAATGGAGCTGACTTTCGCGACCTCCAATGACTTGCCACGACATTTTTGAATTGGATCATGCTCTGTTGGCGTACAGACAACGGAAGTGACTTTTGTGCTGCAATCTCCTGAAGAGCGTCATACGTTCCGCCGAGTATTAACATCTCCTTCAGGCGTGTCGTAGCAACGTGGACACGTGAAGGATCTTGCGAGGATGCTGCAGTGATAACATCGTAGAGCTCAGCGACCGACACCCTCTCTAAACTACGATGATTTCCGTTCATTCCAATGCGATTGCCAAGAAGTGTTCCTCAAGATATCTGCAGAAGGTTACGACAGATTTCCACAATCGACCAAGATGGAAAGACCTGTGGCACAAAGAAAGTTTAAGAATGTAGGACCTTATGTATGCATTTATGATAATGAGAAGAGCCCCAAATAAGCACAAATAACGCGTCGCTCGCGGCTGAATGTTCAACTTTGTCTTGTTGACTCGCTCAGGGGGTCCACTCGCATTTACTCTGCTCAGACTTGGCTTCTCCACCGTATCGTATAGGAATAGTATGCTTCCCTTTTCGCGTCCAAGACAAATCGACGATGAGGTGGTCGATGATTCGGAGCCTGAATGCCAGTGGGAGCCGCGGCTTCGACGACAGCCGAGCAAACTAATACTAGCAAGAATGACGTCTTTCACAGGACTAGATAAAATCGCAAGCTCATCAGGTGCGTGCTGATTTCTTCACCTTTTTCGCTTCTCACTTGTCCTCTTCCGCAGGTTCCACTGGAAGTGAAAATTTAACCGGAGCAGGCGATCTTGGCCATACAACCTTGGCTTCCTCACAGGTCATTTCATTGACTTCGGTCTCCAGTGGCTCCGTAGGTAAGTGGGCGTTACTCAAGCATCATGCCGTGCCCATCAATCAGCCATAGTCAAGCTTCGTGACAATATAGAGAATGTCCCAGTACTATCACCAGTCTCTACCTCGACGGCAGCCAATTCCGAGGAAGACGTTGATCTTGTTGACCTCAGTCGCTACGCCTACAAAACGGGACCTCCGGGTGCGGCTGAGTATTCGCGTAGCAGGCAGCCTTTACATCCTGTTCTTTCAGCCACTCATACCGAGGTCTGGCCGAAGTCATCGAGTCGTCGCAAAGCGCAAGGAACTGACATTGAGTTCTCCGACTTGAATTTGTCCGACCTAGTGAGGTGTGTCAGCTGCGATGTCAAGTGGACGATCAGGTCAGAACGTTGTTCTGCGCTATTGATCATACCAATCAACAAGCATCATCCCACCACAGGAAAAGCGCAGCACAAAAGTTGCTCCATATCAAGTCTTGTGCCAGAAAGAGAGCTCTCACAAACGAGACCGTTCGAATCCTCATACTACAAGAAATTCAAAAGAAAACCACTCCAGAAATTCTAGCGCCAGGCAACAAAGGAAAGGAGGTCGAGACGTCCAGAACAGTGATGGCGGACCTTGTGGATAGCGCTGTTCCAAGGAAAAGACACAAACGACCTGAGGCAATCTCTAGCGTCAGGACAATCGTGGACACTCGAGAATCAATTCTGCAAAGGGCGAAAGCTGTTTTTGACAACATCGATTCACGTGCGGATGTGTTCGAAAATCCAACCCAAGTCTTCCAGCCCAGCAAACTCGCTGGTACTCTGAGCACGCGAATAGAGGAGAATCCGGACAGCGGCAGATCCCTGCCACCCACACCATCCGACTCACGAACAAACACTCTCTTCCATGAGACCATTACTTCGCCATCAATTACGGTGAGGAATTTTTCGCCGGTTGAGATTGCGAGGGATTGAACTTCTATGTTCGACTAGAGTTCTGTGGGTGATCTTTTGATAAACTCGTTCTGCCTCGACGGCTGATGCTCGCAGGGATAGTTTCCGTTCTGTCAGCCATCTGCCGATTCTAGTTTCCAGTCCACACGGATCAGGTATATCCTAGCCGAAGGCGTCTCAAACCCTGTTGGCCCGCTGTCCACCATGAGGAATGCAGAGAGTAGCGAAGTTCATGGCTCAGGATCTGTTCTTCAATACCACGATATCATCTGGGATAATGATGATGCGCTGCTCCACTTTGATCCTGGTGAAGGAATCCTGCTTCCTTCTGAGCACAAGAAACTGCCAAGCGGAAGGGAGATCCCAGTGGCCACCGAATTTATTGACGGCCGCCATAAACGAAGGTCAAATGAGAGACGAACGCGAAAAACGAAACAGAAACCCACCGTAGAATCTGTTGAAGTGAACGGGATCGATCTAGAGAAAGTGATCACTGGCAATATCCTCAACCGGAGTGCTCTTCATTTGCGCATTTTACGATATGAGGTATTATGAGCTTTACCAGCTTTTTCGGTCTTGTTCAACAAGGAGGTTTTCAGCCGATCGCCTTTGATGTCTTCCTGAAGTTCATAACGGTAACTGAATCGGAGTCCCGTCGGTTGCACGCTGAACTCCGTGCGGTACTAGATGGCCTTGTGAGATAACGCAGCTAGCTGCTTGGATCTCGCTTCAACTGATACGTTATGCAGGGTATCTGCTTCTACGGCGAGCAACCATTCCGCAAACGATGAGTAGAATTCAAATCATAAATTGCCTTTCCTAGTAAACTTCCTTGCCGCCTCCACCTACCTCCACCTACTGTACTACTACCCGTGTCAACCATCTTTTCCTCTCTTCCTTGCATGCCCAGCCTTCCGTTCGTAAAATTGTCAGGAAATCAACGTCTTTGAAGACTGTCAGTGACCGTAACCACGAAAATGCAATTATTTTCCCCGCACCATGTTCAACTCATCAACGCTTGCTATCCACCGGCTTCTGCCCTCTCTACTGCTGGTCCAAATTATCGTCCTAATACGCAGGAGCTATCCCGTCTCACCTACTTCGCTTCCAATCGACCAGGGAAGCTCAATAAACTCGGCAGTGAGCTTTTGAAGAGGGTTAAGCAAGAATGTCGCAAGGCTCAGACGGGAAGCTTGCGTATGAGGGCGTGAGTGGCATGCAAATCGATTCTTATGGCTCACGCAACCCCTTTCCGTGAAGTTCGCTGCTCGTTACGCTTTCGATCATCAAAGCTCTTGCCACAGAATGCCGTCGCGACTTATCCCTCCTGTCCGCCCCACTCCTCTCGTCGGTCGACCTTGCTCTTTTCTTTCTTCCATTGGACTTGGAAGTAGTAGCTAGGGCAGCTAGTGTGGTGCGCCTTGTTAGCGTACTAGCCTGCGGCACGCTGATGACCTGACAGTTTACAACATGGACCACGTTTACGGATGGACACTCGATTGGCGCAGACAGTGATGTCACCCAGAGCTATCTCTCTGTCCTGTCAAGAATATCCAAATTGAGTGGCTTCGAGTCGAGGACAAGTGACCACGAGGTCAGAAATCGGTAATCTATGCGTTACCTGGTTTTCTCAGTTGCAGGCGGGCTAACCACATAAAAAATCAGGACCCGCCTCATTGGACTTGCTGCGCTAAAAGGCGTAATCACCTCTGAGGCTTTATACAATGATGCCGCTCAATTCAAAACGCAAGTTTCGTGCATCATGCAACCACTACTCTTAACGATGCTGCAGGCAGACATAGCTCTTCTGAATGAACAGTCAGTATCAATGTACCGATCCGCCACGTATAGCTTCTCAATTCCCCCAGAGCGGCAGCTGTTAAAGAGACAATAACCTCTCCGTACCTTATGGAGTTCCGAACTCAACCGGCTGTGGAAAGACGTGCGGCCTCCATTCACGTCCACATAGATGGGGACACTGGCCCTTCCATGTCAGATGTGACCAACGCATGCCTCCAGGCCTTGCAATCGTTGTTAGAACACTCCAAAGGCGCCCAGCTCGGTCATATCATGCGAGCCGCTTTTGACGGTCTCGACCAGCTCGATGGTTGGGCCAGGGTTCGGCATTGCTGTTGGTTTGCGCAGAAAGCCGCAGATTGGTCGCAATATCAGTATCGTTATGCTGTGCCGACTTGGCTCGTGGAACGTCTCATGGAGAATCAAGACACCTCCATCGCGAGTCCAGTCCACGTCGCGCTGGTTGCAATGGTAACTGCTGTCTTCAATTCACCCACGCCGCTCATCAATCTATCGACGTCCGATATCATCTCAAATCTAATCACGCTTGTGGTGCGACGCATATCTGTTGAACCGAACGACACCTTGTTGCCTGCTCTAGTGGACTGCATAGCATCATTAGGGCGGCATGTCTACTATTCTGACCAGATTCAAGATCTAGGTATCGAACTCATCAATCGTCTGGTGGCTGTGGAAGCTCAGGGCGTCTCCGGACTCAAAAAGACCACACCGCTCCAGGGCAGGTCCCAAGCAATTCGTTGTCTCATGGCGGGACTTCTTGGGATGATACGAGCAGCAAATAAAAATGAAATCGCAAACTACCAACTCGCTAGTGGACAACTTCAGCGCGGGCCATCTGTTACCAAGTCGTCGCCTATGCCGACCCTTCACTCACGCAGGACGAAAGTTCCAGCGGAGGTGTGGCAGGATACTCTAAGCTTATTGTGTAATGAAGATTATGGCGTCCGAGCGGACTATTCTGAGGCTCTCGTGTTCTACATCGAGAATGAGATGCCAACGCAAGGTGACCGAGCCGATGTCGATGGTGTCAAACGGACCAGGTCAGCCGCCCAAGGACCACGCTTGCAGGCAACGAATGCGAACATGCTACTGCAAGGGGATGTGGGAACCAAGTTTTTGAACGCTGTGCACGCCTACGTTTATACATTGGCGACAACGTCATTTCTTGAGGACGCTCAGGCATCGTCCCCGACGCCAGATATTTCGATCCGATCTCCATCAGGTCCTTCCGAAAAATCCTCCACATGGACAAATGAAACTCACCATACTTCTTTTGACCGGCCTTCAATTACCATTTCACCCGCCCCTCGTTCACGGAAAAATTCTGGCCTTCGGTGTCTACTAGAGGGTGTACCCGCCAATGTAGCAAAGACGGCTTCCGCATCTGCATCAGATTACGCTCATATCCTTGCCATTCTCTCGACTCTTCATCAGCAAATGCCAGTGAGAGGACTTCTAACCGGGGTTCCCATGCTCCTGGCGCTGCAAGCAGCTGTAAAAGCGAGCGAGATTGATGATCCAGTTTCCGCTCAACGAGCTCAAGCTATCAGAGAGGTCATTGCTCGAGTTTGGTCCGTTGTTGCCAGAACATGGGATTGCCCCGAATTATTGGAGATTGCGCAGAACGTACGTTTTCTGGCTTAGTGTATTCGCTGCATGCTGAGCACCACAATATCAGGCGCTGTCTTCAATGCCACCCTCTTCTATCTCTTGCTTGAGCCTTTCGGAAGGTCCCTTGCTGGCACCTCGAACAGCTATACAATTTTCCTCGCTCTCCCAATTCACGTCCGGATGGTCCGGTGTTGATCCAGACCAAGCCTCTATTGCGATTGCCTCAAGCAAGAAGGCTCAAAATGCCATTGGTCTTGACCCGAAAAGTCTCCACCATCGCCTTACAAGCAATTGGACCGCGCACTCCGCTTTCAGGGAATGTAAGCTGTCCCAGCTTTCCCTGTCGAACTGCAACTGACGATCCTCCCAGCGGTAGAGAAAACGACGTCCTTAGAGCCCTCCCGCGGAGAAGGCGTGTCGCCTTTACTGAGAATATCTCCGGCTCTAATGCAAGTCGAGAACCTCTCGCTTCACAGTCTTAATCGGTCTGCGAAAAGCGTGGGAGTCACCGACCTCAGGGAGGCTCTAGAAGGCCGTAGCAGTATGTCGAACCCGGCTCTAGCCAGTCCTCCATCTATCTCAACTCTGGAGCATGCGACGTCGAAGACTGGCAGCAGCGCATTGACGCCGAGTACTCTAATTCCTGCTTGGTCGAAGAAACGCGTTACAGCCCCACGACCCGCGGAGGTCCGAGATGTCCTGAATAAGCTCGGGATCGGTAGGCAGAGCCGGACAAGTTTGCTCAAGAGTTCCTTCCCCACCCTGCAAAAGCTGGAACCAAAGTAAATACCTCGTTTGGTAGTGTGTCAGCGTCATCATTCACAGCCAATGTTTCAGAGTACCACCGTACAAGTCGTAGCTCAAGACATCAGTTAGGTAAATGATACAGGTCATCAGCAATGTCATTCCTGGTAATTGCAGTCTTGCACATCGAGTGACATCAACCGGTCATCAGCCAGTAGTCCTAGGTAGGCTTTGGGCAGCGGACATTAGTCTTCTTCTCGCCTCTTCCTCCTTGGCAGCCCAGAAAGCAATTTCGAGTTGGAGTTTAGGATGAGGTCGAACAGACGAACCCTAGATACCCGATCAGCGAACACGATCACAGTGAAATAAGTCTAACAAACATACGCGTAGACCTTTGAGCAGCCCCTCGCAGAAAGTTGATTGCAGCTCTGCCCTTTTCACCCAATCCTTTCCCACTCGCTCGACGTGCTTTGTTATCACATTCACCAATTCCTGCCGCATGCGCGATAGACTGAAAGCTGTAGGGTCATACCATAATCATGACGATGACGACGTCCTGCCTTACTTGGAGAAAATGATTGTTTCTTCTGGTTGTCGAGTGATAGATACACAGGAAAGAAAGAACACTGTGTAACGATGACAAATCTAGATCGAGAATTGATTGACGGTGAATACTGGAGACGGAAGGGACTCACATTCGCGAGGAAAGCGTCTGTAATGGTCACAGTTCTGGTAAAATAGCCGCTGGGACCACCTACGAGCTTCTTAAGCGACTCGCTGTGCTGTGTCATGGCGCTTTGGAACATGGGCCACATTTGCATGACAAGACCAAAAACAAACACTTCCAAGGGAGCGCATTGTCTTTGCCGTATTTCAGCTACGACATCCTCCGCCAAACGGATCATTGTAAGGAGGGTGGTGACTGGGGGCATGGGATCTAGGACGGAACGAAGGAAGGACTGAACACAGATTGGTGAGGACGGCTAGGATGCTTGAAAGAACACACGGACCTGACAATACTCGAGCACTGGATCTAGGACTTGTTTCCAAATAGTATCCGAGTTGGTCTGTTCAGCCTTCGTCCCTCCGCGCTGAAGACTGATGTTGATTTCGGAGGCAGTATCCACCTGATCCTCGCCTGAATCAGATCCGAATTTTGATTGTGAACCGCCGTTATCAGGAAATGGAAAGGATGCATTAGGGTGTGGGGAGTTATGTGCTTGTGAATCGGAAGAGGTGAGAATATCTGCTGTGAAGAAATTCGAGATGAAATTGTGTTCCGCAGTTGCATTGTCCATCAGAACGAGCAGAAGAGATCGGAAAAGACCCTCTATAGGTTCTTTCTGACGACAAATAGTGAGTCTCAGAAGACGAGAACAAGTACGATTTTCGCACGTGCGACTTATCATCTGCCATATAGGCCAGTGTGACTCTGGGGCCCTCAAGACTGGCACAGGCGAGACGTTGAGCGTCTACACGCCATTCTCCCTCCTTCTCGCTTGCAATGGTATCAAATTTCTCGACGGTCCTTGCCTATCGATAATTCAGACAAGCCAAGGAAGAATGATCGTGATGCTCGCCTTGATCCAACCGAGGCTTCTCATGTATCGTCGGAACCCCGTCTCGTAGTACATGCGAGCGGCGCCGACGTATGACCTCTGGACCTCCTGGGCGACGTTGGGAGCCTGACGCTGGAGAAAGGAGAAGAGCGTCTTGTACTTCATGAGAACCGAGGTCTGTATGACCTGCATGTTCGTCGTAACGTCGCTCCTGATCGGGTGGAATAAAGCCATGAAGAACCCGCGTAGCTTGGTAACGGCCTGGCAAATATGAGGTTCAACAGGTGGAACGTATATTACAATGCAACTCACGACTATACGTAGACCTTCTGCAACGTCACTGAGATCTCGCGCTGCTTTTACTCGCGTTCGTGACTTTGCGGTTTCCAACCGACGTTCGAGGTCAGACACGGCAGAAATCCAAGGATCACCGACATCGGAGTCAAGGATTAGCCTGGCGAGAGAAGGCGGTATGACGATTTCTGATATCAAGTTGGAGAGTGGTTTCTCTATTTTCTAGCACGGTGTGAACGAGGGACGGTTCTGTCAGAAGAGGAAGATTGAGTACCCGTCGACTTTTCAGTCTGTTCTCGATATCTTTACTGCGGTCCTGCAACTCGAATATCTGTCCGGAAACGACGGACAGATCCTTCTGGAACGTCGAAAGGAAGGACTCCAATGAGTCCAGGAGAGAGACGCTTGTCTGTTGGAACGCGATATGAACTTGAACCGAGTGCACTTGTTGAAGAACGTACTTGAACCTGATCGTGCAATTCCACAAACTCTTTAGCCCTCCCACGATCTTGGTATGAACTAAGTATGTGAAATGGCACATTGGCAGTGGATCCACGCACAGAAACCGAAAACACTTTCACCGTCCATTCCAAAGATGATTTCCTTTTCTGGGTATGTTATGGGTATATTATACTACTCGACTCTTCATCGTCGCTTTCCTGCCCTAGCACACGGAAACCATCCCAGTCGAACCCTGGCGGGTCCACAACCGTCTTCTTCAACACGTCGGGCAGGTCTGGGTGCTTTCTCAGTGCGACCGTCATCCAACGTCTGCTGATCATCCAACTCGCTACGCCTTTAGGTGGTCGATGGAATGCTTCTTTATCTGGACCACGGATTCGTTCCTTCTTTCCTGAACCTCGCTTCGGTTTCGGTCTCTGTCTCTTCTCCTCTTTCTCCTCGTCGTCTAGCCGATTGAAAAACTTCCGAAGGCGCGTGCTCCTCCACGCCTGGCCACGGATCCGCAGGAAACCAGGGTGTGAACCCCCAGCTGACTCCTCGTCGCTGTCAGACTCCTCAGAAGACATGCACTCCAATTGCAACGCCCCATCAAATGTCACATGCTCGAACACTTCCAAGTTCAACCGGGCTTCCGCACGACTGGCCAATTTCTACAATGCAGCATCAGAATCCGATATCGATCTGTCAGTGAACGGAACGGGAATAATAGGCACCACTAACCAATTTCTTGCGGGATAGTCTTCTCGCCTTCGTCGCCTTCTCGTCCTCTCTTTTCTTCAGATGCAACGCGACAGACTCGTCCTTCTGTGCCTTAAATTTTTGTCTAAGCGTGATAAACGCTTGGTCAAAAGCTGCTTCCAACAACTTCTTGTTGAAATCCTTGTCGACAACGTGTTTATATAGTCGCCGATGCGATTTGAGATCAGCGAGAATCCGCGATTTCATTCGACCATTATGGACCGATTGTTTGATCGTCTTATCCCATACAAAGCGGACTGCGTCGTTCGATTCCAGTGGAACTCCCTCGGTGTGACTTTCCGGCAGGCCTGTATCGGAATCTATCTCCATCATACGGAAGATGTGCAAGCGCATTGCTTGCTAATGTGAAATGAGTGCGGGCCAGTGCAACGGGAAAGACCAGGGCGCACATTGATTGTCAAACACCGCTTGTCGTGGTGGTTGGTTCTCTTGCGAGGCCGTTCAGAACCTGACCTGTAGTTCTCGTCCTGAGAGGAACTTTCATCGCTACTGATCAATTCAGGTGTCCGTTTTCTGCGCGAACTCCTTCTCAAAGTGGAAGATTCGGCGTGGGGAGGGTGTTCGGCAGACGTAGACGGCGGAACCGGTGAAGGAGCGGGAGAGGGTGGTTCAATGAGCGTAACGTCTTGCTGGTCTCCAATGTTGCCGTTATGGTTAGAATCGTTGGAGACGAGCTGGGGGATATCGGAATGGTGTCTCGGTGCGGTGTCGGTCAAAACAGAGGGGTGGAAGGACGACGGCTGGGAAACCGGTGAGATGGGAAGAGCATTAGCATGGTAGTGTTGTGATTGCTCCACAGCCATGTTGTAGCCATGGAACGGGAACGCATGCATGAATCCTTGTGATAAGTTGGCGGCGACAAATGCCTTGAGCGACGCAAGTTCGTGACGCAACTCAGACATTGCCCCCTCCATATGTGCGTGTCGTTGGATGTATGTGTTCTCGATTTCTTGTTCCCATGCATTTCTGCGCTTGCATTCGACTTGGAGCGCATCCCGTGTATTGGCTACCAAACGGAGAAGTTCGTGAACGGCCTGGATGCGCTCCGGAGAAGGATGATCTTGCGTTACGTGTCTGCTCCTGTTGCATAAATGTCAAGGCATCTTCAATGCTAGGAAATAATACCGTGGTTCCAGCGGGGGTGGGGGAGGTGGGTGGATGGCAAGCTCTAACTCGCTGCGATGTGGGACATATTCCTGAGGTGGTGGTGCAACGGGTTGAAGATGTGGGTCGTAAAATTGTGGTGGTATTCTCTGTCTCGTCTGTACGATATAAGGGTTCAACGCATCCGAAAGCTCACTGGTCGGCATGCGAGAACAAAAAAA
>CEMM01322501.1:0-13067 GCA_900068975.1 Hygrocybe conica | reverse complement strand
GGGATCGCAAAAAATTGGTTTGTTTGTTTTACAGGGCGCAGCCAAACACATATAAATAATACAAAACAGCACGACCGCAAGTAGACGCGTCACCAAATTCGTATTCACCAGCTCAACATGGATGACTTTATGCGACCAGGCGCGGGCGGTGGCCAACCACGGGGAGACGGCGGACTACCAGACAAGTAAAATTCTTTTATTTTTGAGGTGCTCCCACATCTGACACACTCAGTGGCGAAGTGATTCATATATCATCGCTTGCTCTGCTCAAGGTACAAATATATTTCAAGAGCTTTTCTACACTGTATGACATCTCGTGCTTCGCAGATGCTCAAGCATGGCAGAGCTGGAGTACCGATGGAGGTCATGGGCCTTATGCTAGGCGAGTTTGTGGATGACTATACAGTCCAGGTCATCGACGTCTTCGCCATGCCACAATCCGGAACAACTGTTACGGTCGAATCGGTCGATCACGTATTCCAACAGAAGATGGTTGACATGTTAAAGCAAACGGGCAGGTGCGTGCGCGCCACTAACCCGGCGAGATCAGCCGTGGTTTACTGAGTTCGCTTGCCATTTCCTAGACCGGAAATGGTCGTTGGCTGGTACCATTCGCATCCGGGCTTTGGGTGTTGGCTTTCGAGCGTCGACATCAACACACAACAGGTTCTTTGGCTTACTTCCTATCAGATTTCATTCTCATGTCACGCGGATAGTCCTTCGAATCGCTCAATTCGAGGTCGGTGGCGGTAGTGATAGACCCGATCCAGTCCGTCAAGGGGAAAGTGGTGATAGATGCCTTTAGGCTAATCAATCCGCAAGCCGTTATCTCTGGGCGAGAACCCCGACAGACCACGTCAAATATCGGCTACATCAACAAACCTTCGATCCAAGCACTTATTCATGGCCTTAACCGGCATTATTACTCCATCGTAGTGAACTACCGCAAGACGGAATTGGAACAGGCGATGCTGATGAATTTGCACAAGCGGAACTGGACTGAGGGACTGAGGCTACGCGACTTCAAGGTCCATAAGGAAGAAAACGAAAAGGCGATCAAGGTGAGCACGAGTCCTTTAGACCGGTGAACGCGTTGACGTCTGGGATGCGCGTAGTCGATGCTTTCGCTTTCAGAAGCGTACAACAAGTCGGTGCAGGAGGAGTCTACTCTCACCGCTGAGCAGCTCAAGACACGACATGTGGGCAAGCAAGATCCTAAGCGGCATCTGGAAGAAGTGGTGGAGCGAGCCATGGGAGATCAAGTGGTGCAAAATTTAGGGACCATGCTCTTAGCAGAACTCTAAAGGCGTGTGAACGCATGTCTCCAGTTGAGTGCGTTATCTCTGCGATACAGACTCCGAAGCGTAAGGCAAAATGACCTGATGGATTCGTGCACGAAAGGGTCCAGTCTGTCACTTGACCTGCATCGCGATCCAAAATTCGAAGCTAGCTGGATATTTCACTCCGATCAATCTGGACCCTAGGTAGTCTGCACGGACAATGATTGATCAAGGAACGGCGAGGGGTGTGATTACAAAAAAGTCACAGAAAGTAGGAGGCACCCACAGTCCTCATCGAATCATTCTGCGGTCTGCTGTGCAACGGAATGATCCCCATGTGTTTTGCTCTGCGAATGGCCTTTGCCAATCTACGTTGAGTCCGTGTCGTGAGACCAGTCTTTTCGCGACCGTGTATTTTGCCCATTTCAGACAGGAAACTAGCCAACAAGTCGGCATTCTGGCACTCGACGAGTGGATCGAGACCGAGTTGATGGAAAGCGTCATTCCAACGTGCTTCAGGTGAGCCGGGCCCGATAGTCTGTCGTTTTATTGGAGGATAGGCTTTTTTGAGTCTGGCATTGTAAGTGAGCTCATGTGGCCTTATATGCTGTGGAGGAGTGTGAGTGATTGGGTGGTAAGCGTGACAGAAGCGAGAGAACGAAATACCGTTGACTCTACGATACGTTTCCACGGTAAATTGTCGCGACCGAACGAGACTGCAAACGAGAGTGAGCTCGAGACAGCTGGACCAAGTGAGGACGGTAAGACGAACATTGCACATTCGGCGGTGGTTGGTCATCCGCGACCTTATCTATCATCTTTGCCAGCTCCTCATGGTCACGAAGACCTCGCGCAGGTATGCTCGAGAGGGACGAGACCGACCGTGAGCACGACCACCGACTCACACAAAACCTAAACATGATCCGGTAGAGCGTGAGAAAATACAACACGTGAAATGTTTCAAAAAAACCACCGGAGATGTCCGAATAGATTCGAGACCCCGGACAGTCTGTGACCTCCCCTTCCGTCTCAAAAAATGTGGAATTGATCTCTCCGGTCCCTCCTACTCCTCCTCCCATGTCCGACCCACTCCCTCCCCGCCGCCAACCACCCAGTCCTCTCGTATTTTCGCCTAGCTCGGTCCTTTCTTCTGCCTCGCTCGCAACTAATGGTTCCAACACAGGCACAAGCACCGTCAGCCACCTCGGTTCAGGCTCAAACACCGTCTCGATGCCGTTCGTCAGGCGGCATGTCACTCGTCGTCTCAAGGCCGCAAAGGCAGAATGCGACAAGGAACTTCACCGTGTAACTAACAGCATCACCACATTCTTCGAAGAAAACCTTCGCGAGGGCGACCACGAGTCCCAGCGAGAGTTGCGTGATCGCGAGCGCGGGAGAGAGAGAGACCGCGATTCACAGAATGGCGATTTATCCGACGCTCTGCGTGAGCCATTCATTCTCAATCCCGCCGATCTTAGGTCCGCACTTCAGACAGATGAATCTGGTTCTGATGGCGGTTACGATGCCGAGCTCGACTACTCCAGAAACACCCGTCATGCCGTTGCGTCCCCAGCACAAGACGAGGATGCTTCTCCTCCGCCCATTCCCGCCAGTTCAGCTCCAGCTTTGGCTCATTGGGCGTCGTCCCCAGGTCTGCTCACCGCTTCCTCCGTCACCTCCAGTGCCTCGTCCTTGCGCAGACAGCACACTCTTCCCCGCGATAAGCCTCTGAGTGCTTCTGTGGATCTTACTTCTCCCCCTCCTCTAGCACCTGCCCCAGTTTCCCCTCCCGAATCAAGCAACAACCGTAAGCAAAACTCGATCCTTCCTTCTTCATGGTCCATGCAACGCCTCTCACGCCGCCTATCTCGTACCATTCACATCCCACCTCGGCCTGCTCAATCCTCCCAGAGCTCTCGTTCCACTTCCCGTTCGAGGTCTCCACTTCCTCCGTCCACCCAGAGCAGCTACTCCGAACATCTAGCCACAACCTCTGCTAATCGCCGCTCATCCCGTATCCTCGTCGACGACCCTATTGATCCCATCATGACAACTCTCTATGCCCTCATAGGCGTTGCCACTGACATTATCGACATGACCGTTACGCAGCTCACCTCCCAGCCCAAAATCTGCGAGACTCTCGTACAGCGTGTCCAGATTATTGGCAAGGCTTGGGACGAGCACCCCGACTGGCACGGAAGGAACTGGTATGTTCAAGTGCTTCTTGCGGTCGCCAGCCTCAGTCGTGTCGTCGAGTGGTGGGAGGCTGAAAAGCAATTCTGGAACTTTGACGACAACGATGACGAGCAAGACGAACCCCTCATGTTTGTCACCAAGCCCGTTGACGATACCGATCCTGTCGTTCCCTCGCCATTCAAACCGCCAGACACCTCCGCTCTGTTTTTGGATGAGAACAAGCTAAGCTCTGCACGGCCCCTCACACATGCTAGGAAGTCACGAGATGAGCACCCAAAGAGCCTCCTCGCTTCTGGAACGCCCCACCGTGACAATGAGAAGCTTGGCCGTGGCGGTAAACTCCTGGATCACAACGAGTCTGCTCGCATCTTGGCTACGGAACGTTTGCGGTTGCAAGCCGAGACCGCTCAGAATCAGAATATCATCCTCGAGCTAAATCTTGATGGCGACCAACTCAGATGGGCTAACTACGCGTGGCGGGTGGTGGTAGGGTGAGTCGCCTTTCGGCGTGCTATTTCTAACCTAACCCGTGACTATGGTTACAGGACTGACCCCGACGAGTTGGCTGGCACCCGGATCTCCCAATGGCTAGCTCCACAGGACAAGAACGTATTCAAGGAGGCAAATCAGCGGCTACGAGAAGACGACTCACGCACAGTCGAGGTCCGCTTCAAACTCCAGGTGGAACCCGAATATGAACGGGAAACGTATCCTGGAAAACTGTACCAGCAGATGAACGGCAAAGGCATGTTGATGTTCGACCGGGAGGACGGCCAACCAACGCATACTATGTGGGTCATGAAGCCTATAGCCGCCCCTCGATACGAACTCGATTACGCTCATGCGACTCCGTCGAGTGGTGAGATGGATGATGACATGTCGTATCGAGTGGAGAGCATTGGCGACCGGCACCCATCCGTCCCTGTGACGCCATTCCCGTTCAATGAGCCCTTCAGCACTGAACCAATCTTATGTCGAATATGCGAAAGCCAGATTCCCCAGTGGTATTTCGAGAAGCACAGCGAGACATGCGCAGAAGTCCACCGTTTGGAGGCCGAAATCGCGGAATGCAACGAATCTATCTCAGAGCTTCGGAATACTATACGGGAGTTGTGTTCCACTCTCGATCAATCATCTCCCGTCGCCGTCGCAGAATACCGCGGTATGCCCATATTTACGCCATCCACTTCCCCCATCATCGTTTCTCCCCTTCAACTGTTCCGCGCAAACAAGATCCAAAGAATGAATGTCAAGAAGATACAGCGGCGCACGCTTGACCAGCTCGAAGAGACCCTCCAAGTAGCCCTAGAGGTGTCGGTCCCTTCACTCAAAGAGGAGGAAGCGAAGGAACCAATCGAACGCCAGCGCCTACTCTCCCCCAGTTCGGAGAGGAAGATGTCAACCGTTAGGAATTGGAGTAAACCCTCTCCACAAGACTCAGCCCTTGCACAACTTGTGGAGGACGCGGATCGGGTGATGCGTCAAAAGGTCGACAATGTCGTTCGCATGCAAAATACGATTCGTTACGCGGAGAAGATCTGGCGCGAATGGGAAGAGAAGGCGGAACGTTTTGGCTCCGAGTCGGATTCGGATGATGGCAACGAGACCGACGAAGATAATCCTGACACTGGCAGTGAAATCAAGGTTGACATCCGTGACGGAGACGATGCGTCGAGCACAACCTCAGAATATGTCCTTGATGGAGATCCACCTTCCTCGGAGCCTACACCTATGGCTTCATCATCATTGATAAATTCACCTATTCCAGGATTCTACCCAAGTCCTCTGCCATCTGTACCAGCAGTCATACCTCGCCAGATCATGCATACCCGGTCATCCACTCCCTCCTCTGTCTCCTCCCCTCTCGCATTAGCCACCCCGATCGTGCCAACCCCTTCCGATGACCCCATGCCGCCCATCAACCTCGATGATGGTCCCACGGCGTTCAAGTATAAAAGTGGCAAGTCCACCCCCAGCCTACTTGAGCCTCGACTCATGATCACTCCCCCTATGTCACCGAAAGTCCTGGCCAGAGAACCGTCTACCCGCCGTGGGCATCGGAGACACTCCACCGCCGCCAATCCCATTTTCAGTCCGGCATCATCATCAAACTCTGCGCCTCTGTCGCCTCGCCAATCCTCTGTCGCACCTCTCGCTAGAACGACGCCTGCGTCCATCAAGGACTTTGATGTCATCAAACCGATCAGCAAGGGTGCATTTGGTTCTGTGTTTCTGGCAAAAAAGAAAGTCACGGGTGATTATTACGCCATCAAAGTGCTCAAGAAGGCGGATATGATCTCTAAGAACCAGATTACCAATGTCAAGGCCGAACGCATGATCCTCATGAAACAAGCGGAGTCGCCTTTCGTGGCGAAGCTTTACTTCACGTTCCAGAGCAAAGACAATCTGTATCTCGTCATGGAGTACCTCAACGGCGGTGATTGCGCTGCGCTGATCAAATCCATTGGCTCGCTTCCCGAGGAATGGACCAAGAATTACATTGCCGAAGTCACGCTCGGTTTGGAATACCTTCACGAACGCGGTATCGTGCATCGGTTCGTCGTCCTTAGTTGTTGCAACTCGACCTGCCAATAGATTTATATCTTGTAGGGACCTCAAACCTGACAATTTGCTGATCGATCAGCAAGGTCACCTCAAGCTAACGGACTTTGGGCTAAGTAGGATCGGTCTGCTCGGTCGACAAACTCGTGAGAGCCAGACAGGCCGTATGCATGCTCCCTATGCATTCCGATCGCGACCCCCATCGATGGATTCCGCCCACCTGGCATCTCCTTTGATGTACAGCGAGCACGTCGGTGGAAATTCTTACTTCAACCACCGGAATTCAATCTCTCGCATCGCGACATCTCCCTATGTCCCTTTCACAGATGACATCGGTGAATCTAGCGGCTCCGAGTCGTTATCCGGGTTGCATGTGCGGAGGAACACGAGAACCAGTGAAAGTCCTCTACAATCTTTCGTGACAGAGTTGGCGAACGATCTGCGAACTCACTCGAACCAAGCTGGAAATACGCCACCCGGAGAACAGAAATTCGTTGGAACGCCGGACTACCTCGCACCGGAGACTATTCTGGGTCTGCGAGGGGACGATGCTGCGGTTGACTGGGTGCGCATGTCGTATTCTGACCTCATCAATGACTGCTGACACACCGACGTGATGTAGTGGGCTCTTGGGGTCATCACATACGAGTTCCTCTATGGCATCCCGCCCTTCCATGCAGACTCACCAGAAAGAGTATTCGAGAATATCCTGTCTGGTCACATCGAATGGCACGACGAATGGGTCGACTATCGTCCCGAAACCCGAGATTTTATGCAGCGACTCATGACTCTTGACCTGACTCGACGACTCGGTGCCCATGGTGCTGATGAGGTCAAAGCTCATCCGTTTTTCGAAGGGATTGAATGGGAAAAGGTCACGACTTCCAAAGCAGCGTTCATCCCACAAGTTTCAGATCCGGAGTCTACGGATTACTTTGATCCTCGTGGGGCCATTCCACAGCTTTTCCAGGAAGATGAACCCCTGTCAGTCTCAAACAACCATTCAGCCTCCGACAGCCCTGTTGCGGAGCACAGTGTCCCAGCGCCCATTGCTGGAATCCCCATTGCAATGCCTGCCGCCAAAAGCGAAGTGTCTACTCCAGGTAGCGACGACTTTGGCTCGTTCAGTTTCAAGAATTTGCCGATTTTGAAGCAAGCCAACGACGATGTGATCAGGAAACTTAAAACTGATCAGATGGTCCCGTTGACGCACTCGCTTACTGAGCCTTCAGGATATCACTCACGGAAGCGCAGCATTTCTCAAAGGCTGAAGAAGCCTCCAAGTGTCGTTACCGCTATTGATCAGAAGCTCATTTCTGCCAACCCTCCGTCTCCAGCCACGTCAACGTCTTCTATTGCTTCGTCACCGTCACGAGCGAGTGGACAGCCATCAACGCCTGGGTCTTCGGCCGGTCATTCACGCAAGCAGTCCGAGTACATCGAACGATTCAAGCACCAATACTTGGAAGGAGATCGTCGTGGCTCTGTCTCTAGTCGTCTACGCACAGCCTCGGTATCCAGCGCTGGCGACGGTTCTACGTCCGGCTCGGACGTTTGGGCTTCGTCCTTTGGGCATGGATCGAACTATTTTGAATGCCACACGCCTCCGTCATCCGTCCATTCCATCGATCTGAAAAAGGGTCCGGATCCCCAAGATCGAGCTATCACTTGTCTGTTGGCTGAAGATAACCCTATCACAGCGAAGATCATCGAGACACTGCTCATCAGACTCGGTTGCCGATGCGTCGTGGTGGCGGACGGCTCCGAGGCTGTTGGCGTTGCGATGGGCGATATCAGTAAGTCGAGATAGTTCGTGACTCGCTCCATACCTGAACGATTTCTCACTAGAATTCGATTGTATCTTGATGGACCTTCAAATGCCAGTCCGTAAGTTGGAATCGATGCTCCCAGTCGCCCGAATTCTGATCTTGATTCTAAGTTGATGGCGAGAGCGCTGCTCGATACATCAAAAATACCAACAACAAAAATACGTCAACACCCATCATCGCTGTCAGCGCTTACAGCGCTACCGATCCGACGGAAAACAGCAATATATTCGCCGCCTTCCTCTCGAAACCATTGCAGAAAGCCACCCTACTAGCCGTCATGCGAAAGCTCGGATTCAAAACTTCGACTGTCCAGGGTGGCTCCGAGCCCACCAAGCTGATGGCGTCCCTCAGCATCAACAACCCATGATCCTCCACGCTCTTTATGTTATTGCACATATTTTTTTTTCGTAACTTCGTCAAACCACAAATTCTCAACACCAACTCACCATGCCCTTCCCCCGTAGCTATATTTCCGAGCATTTCTTTCATCGCACGCACAACCCTTCTGTTCTCCAGCATCTTAACCCCACCACCACCCCACATCCTGTCATTTTGCATTGTAGAGACGTACGCTTTCCGTCTACCTGATCTTGGTACAGTACACTTTATTCCAAGGAATCCATATCCTTGACGTATACCGTACATGCAACGGATATATATGCCCACTTGCAACAAAGAGGCAGTGATGGGCTCTGATCCGTTGTCAACATAAACGCCCGTCGCCTTCGCCTTCTTTCCTCGTCGAGCAACCATCTGATCGCAAAAATCCGACTGCTCCGTGTATTTTTTGAGAGGTTCTAGCTGCACAGAGATTCTACTTACGCTGTTAATGTATCACCGTCCATCCACTGGCAGTCATGAACTTCGTGAGTCTAGTTTCATTCCTGTCCCAGAGTGCACGACGTCGTTGGGTGTGTCCCAATAGCGTTGGTAGTACGTTCCACCACTCCCCCATGTCTCATAATTGCCCCTCTAGCACCCTGGAACAGGTCTCCGTATCCAGCAGCCAACCCCAACATCAACTTGAACTTGAGCCATGCTGGGCCCGATCACCCCTTTCAACCTCCCCGAATCCCTCAGGTCCCTCACCATGCGCCTATGTATCCAAGATCTTCGACCGTTCCCCCTCACCACATCCAAAACCCAGATTTTTTGTCAGTTCATAACCTCATCGATAGACCGTTCATTCCTATCGAGCAGCGACACGATATGTTCTTCGAAAGGCCCAGGGCTCGCACCGCGTTAGCACGTTCGCTCGACGAACGCCCTAGCCCCCCTCCACCCCCGTTGCCGCCGCATCCCATTCGCTATCATACCAGTCCCGCTGCGGAATTCGCACGCCCTCCACTCCCAATGCAGGACCATCCACCGTTAATGAGGCACATCACGACGATAGCTACTGTGCCGCCAATTCCTCCGAAACCAGGACAGTCGGCTCCGCCCGCCCTCCCTCCAAAGCCTACACATCGGCCAACTATACCATTGTCCACCAAACCAGATTTTCCCCCGGCCAAATTTATGCCTACTCCAGCACCCCCTTCTCCAATCCCCCCCAAGATCGATCGACCACCTGTTGCCTTGATTCCTGCAATGGACTCCGTTCAACCCTTGCCTCTTCCGGTCTCCAACAAACCAGAAAGCCCGATTGCACCTCCTGCTTTTGACCTTCTCCCCCAACCCGCCAACTCAGTGTACAACTCTCCCTTTCCAATGGACGAAGAAGTGCCCTTAATTTCGGATGAGGAGTCTAAAAGGTTGGCGAAAGCACCCGCCGTGCCCGTTGAACGGCCCTTGATCTCGGATGAAGAAGCCAATGGACTAGCTAAAGCACTCGCCGAGTCCGCATCAGATTCCGCTACGCAAGAACGCCTTAGGACCCAGGAAGACGAGGATCTCGCGAGAGCACTCCAACAGTCGATGGAAATCGCGGATTCCGAGCAGGATGCCTACGGCGAGCCATTGGCGGGTCCTTCCACAATCAACGCTTTCCCCAAGTCCTCATCCTCGACGCGCCCGGCATCTCCTGCAGCAGCTCGGCTCGAGGATTCGACGAGAGAGCCCGACTCGCCGCTTGCATCTCCGCCCGGAAATGCCGATGCGCAACAGATGTACAGTGATCAGGATTTTGCGAGGCGATTGATCGTAGGGGCGGAAGATGCTGAGGAGACTCGGAGCGAAGAAGACGAGTTCGGGCCGTCTCCAGATACAGCCCTTCCTTCGTACTCTGAAGCACTTTTGCAACAAGAAGTAGCTGACATACCATCAAGAACACCTTCACCCTTTCGCGCTCCCGTCAACGAGCCTGCACTGCCTCCTGAGCCAATACCAGAACCTGCTCTGCCACCTTTGCATCGCACCATCAACATCCCTTCGTTTTCCTATCCGTCAACTGCACCCATTTCGGAACCTCCCGTCTCGTCCAGGTCGTCGAGTTTGTTATTACCTCTAACCGCCGATATCCCGGAACTGGAACCGAGGAATGACGGTCTTCTGCATCCATACCGGACGGACGCAGTTCAGCGACCCGCTGGTCTTCAACCCTCGCCGCCATCACTGAATCGCACAATCAGCGTCCCTTCATTTTCCTACCCGACGTCGTCGCCAATTTCGGAGCCTCCCCTCTCGTCCAGGTCGCCTAGTTTGTTGCCCTCGATCCCCGATATGCCGGAACCAGAGCCGAGGGATGATCAATACTGGCCGGATGCCCTTCAGCGACCTGCTGGTCTTCAACCCGCTTCGGCGGCCTCTTCGCAGTCCTTGCCGCTTGTGGCCCCCAGTCAAACGACCTACGAAAGGGATGAACCCTCGCTAGATCCAACCCCGTCGAATCCCGGTCCCCGTCAATATCTTGATCCCGAATTCACCATGGGGGTTTGTAAGTAAATTTTTTCTGAGACAGTGAATATTGACCACTGATGCTGTATGCCGGAAAGCGATCGGCTTTATGAATCCAGCAGTAACGGCGAGACTAACTCCGATGACGGGAGTTATGCCGAACATCATCGCCCTCCCATACGGACGTTGCCCTCCTCTTCATATTCAAGCCCCTAACTGGCGCCATATGCTTAGGCTGATGGCGAGGTTGAGCAATACCAGAATCGAGCCTACGATAGAAGCAGTAGCAGCAACCAAGACAACGCTGTATTTAAGGACAGTCATACAGTTTGTCAAGGTAGGTTCAGTGTTTACCACGCCGATCCTTCGTTCAACCACGTCCATCAGGTGCCAGACCAATCCTGGAGAACCATTTTATGGCTCACCATTGACCACACAGTCCCACCCAGCGCAGTGTCGTGGAAGTGGACGAACGGGGACGTGAATACCCTCCCTTATTCGTACACGCTCCTTACTAGTCTCCCGCCTATTCTGCGCGACGGTGCAGACGGTGTCAACTCGAAATACTATACAATCCCCTCGACCACCTCGATTCCATGGCCATCTCTGCCAATCACCCTCCCTGATTACGCGAATTATCTTCACGAGGTTCTGAAGGAATCACGTCGGGCATCACACGACAGCTCTGGGGGTCTACGCCGGCTTGCAAAGATGATTGACATGTTTTATCCCGAGGTACGGCAGAACGATGAAGAAGACGACCACCTGGAACGCAGTGGTGGCGTCAGCGGACTATTCAAACGTGTTATGGGACGTAACAAGGCCAGGAAGGGAGTCAATGAAGACACCTATGATCTGGTCACCCCATTCATGATGGATGAATATTAATGCAACTCTCTGGGTATATTTTTTTGTGATGTAAATGAAAGATAATCTACTGTTCTAGCTATAGCTGACGAATGGAATATACGCGCATATATACACAACTCGCGCAGTTCCCACGGTACTACACATGTAATGTCGACCAAGACCACGGTTCCCATTCCACAATTGACGGTCGAGGAAGAAGGTTCTTGCGCTCTTCTTCCCTAGGGCATGCATTCAACTTAAGATCTGCAGACGCAATTATACACGCCCGTATCACAAACGATGAACGACCACTCAGACGTGTCATCAAGAAGTTCCACAATTATGCATCTGTCGCTCATGAACCTATCGTACCGGGAGGTGCTGGCGTCAATCGCACGACCGTTGAAGATGCGCGGGAGGCTTTCATCGTCGAATTGGAGTCGTTTCATTTGTCGTTGAAGAAAAGTGTCATGATATGCGAAGCAGAAGCGCGGCAAGTGGAGGAATACTTAAGAGAAAAGCAACGGATAGGCGAGTGTGTAATCTCTGACCACGTCTGGGCCACTTATGATAATATTATTCTCAGACGATGAACATGGGAAATTAGTCGGTCAGATCGACCAGCTCAAAACGGCACTGGAACATGAGCAAACGATTCGTAAACGCAAGATTGAATACGACCTTATCGCAGAGAAAGTCAACGCACTCCCCAATAGAGAAGAACTTGAAAGGCAAGTCCTCATGTCGTCAACATCGTCCCTTCCGTGCTCAACTTTCCCCAAAAACCTCACCTGGGAAATACATGCATAGAACCATCAAAATCTTGGAAAGCGACATGGAAGCAATCCGAATCGAACAAGATCGCCAGACACGCATCATCCAAAGCCAAAAATCTGCCTTGGATGCTATCGTCTCGGACTTGACGTCTCTACGGTTCGTGGGGAAGGAGCAAGACGTTACTTCCCATGCAGCATCACCGGCTCCTGATCTAGTCGACCTGGAGGTCACTGATGGCTCTGCTGTCGCTGGAACAGGTACCCCAATGCACATGTCGGTGATCGGAGATGAGTCGGGAGAAATACATGATACAGTGAGCAGGGAAGACGATAGAACCTCTACGGATGACTCGCTCTCCACGTCGTTGAATCACATGGGGAACCGGTCACACGGAGGGGATGACGATGATATTGAGATGGGTGAGCTCGCAGAGGATCCGAGGGATAAAGGGAAGCGGAAAAGGGAAGACTTGGAAGAGGGCGAGACAAGTGACTCGAGCAGCGCTCTCTCTGAACCTCCTGAGGACTGATCTACTCTGTGAGTTGAGAATGTATACATCTCGACCTCTTATGATTCAATACCAACTCGAAGGGAAACGGCAGCCATATGCTTCGCATGGGCGAAAAAGGTCAATTGGCCACGTCGGAATTTTCCTGATAGAAAAAAGGATTAACCCGATGCGTTCGACGCCAATCTTGCCGCGAACTTCGATAACCTCGAAATGAAGCTTTCTGAGCTG
>CEMM01322495.1:2086-15205 GCA_900068975.1 Hygrocybe conica | reverse complement strand
CAAGATGACGGGTAAAAAGCAAAGTAGATTTTGAGCGTAAATTGCAACACGAACGCCGATACCAGAGATATCCGGGTTGGCAGGAATGCATCCGGTGTCCATGGTGGGCAGAGAATGAGCCTAAAAACGGAATCATCCGCGGAATGCTTATGGATCATCCCGATTTAGGTTCGCATCTTCGGATGTAGTAGTGCTGCAACCGCAAGTTCAAGTTAACGTTGGAACAAGTATGACTCGACACCGGCTTGAATTCGACGTACAGGACTCATACTCACAAGCACTACATATTACCATCTTCTACCACCCAAAAATAAGATCCGAAACCTGGTTAAAAACGCTGCTTCCCGGCGATTGTTCGACTGCAGCCACACTCGTGCTAGCCGCTGCTGCTGTTTCTGCACGGGCAGTGGTGGTGGTGGTTTCTTCGCCTTGCTAAAAGCCAAAGCCGACAGGGCGAGATTGAGTGGCGTTTCGATCGCAGGTGTCCGGTGCAACGAATACAGTACGGTGAGAGGAGGGGAATTTGTGCTTATTGAGGTTTCTTTGGAGTCGATAGCATATCACTACACGGTACACGACGTACAATTACAAGATGAGGCAGGGAACGATTACAATCCAACCACTACAGAGGCGCTGACGTGATGATGGCGACAGTGGTATGACTATCCGATATGTGTACCTTCCTTATGACTGGATTGATTGATCTCTACTAATGGAATGGGTGTGAAGGTTGTAATCGACTTCAGCAAGATAATGGGGCGAGTCATTCAAAAACCATGTAGCACTCTTCAGCGACAGAGCTTCCTCCGGGCGAAGGCTGACAGCCGCAGCACATGTAAGCAGTTTCCAACCACTGATGAATCACTAAGTCATCAGCCGATGCTCGCACCGTCGGGTTGATGTGCAAGCATTCACGCAGAAATGCAGCAGCAAGCGGAATCTCCGATGCTGGAAGTCTGTGCGTTGTCAGTGCTTGTTCAAGAGAGATCGGGGATGCGTCAGATGCACGATGCAGCTTCCCTGTCAGAATCTTGGCTAAATCGACTGACACGAAAATAACTGTCTGCGAACTCACCTGAGTGATCAAAATAATCATCCCTATCCGCACATTGGGCAAGGAATTCATCGGAAAACCGCTCACCGGTCAGCTCCATCATTTATACCAAATGGTCATCCTCGGCAGGCCAAGCTGAACCCTGTCGTAATCGCGCCCGGTAAGAAGTTCAAAGGTCTGGACAAAAGTCGATGTAAGATGCCTTGAGCTCAAATCAGCATGGGAGAGGACTTTACCATGCAGCCAATGGCCCAGATGTCGACTTTGGCATCGATGATGGTGACGAGTCACAGGCTGTGACAAAGCTTTTTACAGTAATTTTGTTCGGTCATTGCCCAATGACCCGACGTTTCTTTCTCATGACGAAGATAATAATCGAGTAGCCTGTACCGGTATGTAAGTCTGTTGCTCTGCCATGTGTTGGGGAACCAGAGCTCTTGTTGATTGTACAGTGGGCGCTGATGCCAAGACTCCCAGTGGTCCCACTGCCAAGAGTTGCCAAGCCGCTAGCATTGACCACAGCCTGGGGTATGTGTGTGCCTCGTATTGCTTTTAATGCGGTCCAGAGCAACTCAGGATGGTGTTTTTAGATCCAGCACACAAACTCGGAAAACCCACACTTCAACTTCGCATGAGCGCCTCTCGTCGAGTGAGCTCGGTCGTTGGAGCTACCGCGGCGGTGCGGCGGCGACTCACCAAAAACTGCATATCGGGCCGTTATCGGCCAAAGTATCGTCCTCATTTATCTCGCGCTGTAGCAGCCAAGACATATATGCGGTGTCGCCAAGACTCACACGCGTTTTCTTGGCGGTCCAATAAATTGTATGCAACTCAGAATCCGCACCCCCATGTCTCCCAGCCTCTCGCGCTAACATCCGATCTATGGAAGTAACCATCCAGCAGTCCACCAGAGTCTTCCATTCAGCCGGCTCTTGGTTGTCCATCGACTCTCCGAGATATACGATCGATCACAGCGAGGTCGTGCCACCTGCTGACGCCATTTCTGCTCTCGATAGACTGGACAGCTCTGAAGTAGTCATTCAGCAGCCCACCAGAGTGTCCCATTCAAGTTCGACCAGCTCTTCGCTATCCATCGACTCTCTGAAATATGAGGAAATAGCAATCTCGCAGCCAATCAGAGCCCCTCCTCCGGTTTACACGCCCACCTGTTCACCGAAAGACATGAAGCCTCATCCAGGTGACCCCATACGTGATCACTCCGATGCGCCATCGAAAGACGAGGAAACGACCATTCCGCGCGAACCTTTCATCACCCATCCAACCACCGCGTGGTATTATGTTTCGCATATCCTCCCACTCGTCGCCTCCGTACTTCTTCTGGCATGGCCGTGGGCTTTCTTCGCTGTTGTGTGGAGTAGACATGGCATTGCGCCAACGTCGCCCGTCTTAATTCTCATGACAAAGCACCACCAAAGCGTTACTTTCCTGACAGCCTACATCGGTACACTCCATGGAATGCTGGTGGTTGCTTTCTTTTCTCTCGCCATCCTTCGTGTCTTTCGGAAGTGGGTCGTTCGTGCTCGTGGATCGGTGGACGTGTACAGTCTTGCATTCTTTATGGGTCTGCTCCATCAAGACTTTCCATGGGAAATCACTCGTTCCCCTTCTCGCTCACGTAAACATGCCATGGGCCTCATCGCCATCACATGCGCTGTGGTATTTAAGTTTGTCCCGTCCAGCGTGTCGGCTTTGACCGCTCCGACGTTGTTCAACAAGACTCACATTCTCAATGGCACGGAGCTTGATTTCACTTCCATCACGACTCCGTGTCTGGAAATGTGGAAGGAGTCTCTCGTTGAAACTAATTGTAGCAGGGTGGTGAGTGCTCCCTTTCTAATCCTCGTGCTGTTACTCACTGCTCCAGCCAATGAATTATCTAGGACCAAAGATGTGCTTAGGGGAGCGGGTTCTAATTGGCGCTTTGGAATCGGGTCTTGACGATGTCAGTATCCTTTGGAGATGTAACCAGGATGATCTCAGACATCTGCGCCATAGATATTTTGGCATTCGATCGGCCGACCGCGTAGCATGCTCCTCAACGGCACTCTCGTCTCAGGACCACTCCGAGGGGTTTTCCCGATTGACTTGGATCGATCTCCGGACGTGATGGTATTGAAGTCGCAGAACCGCCCGTATCAATACACCTTCGAACTCCAGGGTGTTCGTAGTAGCGTCTCATGTCAGCACAACGACGAAACTCCTATCAGGTTCATGGATCAACAAGATGAGAAATTTGCCAACCTACCAAACAACACGGGCGCCATTTCTGGTTCTTGCGTTTCCGGCCACGATATCCTTCCCAATGTCACGAACATGGTATCCATCATTGGCGAGAAAACTCTTGGCTTTTGGGCTTGCAAGAACCCCGCTGATGGATCGTCAGGCTCCTACATCTTATACTTTGCGGGGAGCGGCGACTACAGCAGTGTGGTTGGGAATATCAGCTGCATTTTCTCCACCATGCCCGCCATCTATCCGGTGACCTTCACTCAACAAACCGGCGCTTTCTCGTCGAGTTCCGCTCAAGACAGCAACATCTCGCCCACGCCCTATCCGAGTGACCTTGTGATGATGTGGATTTCGTGGTTGCGTCTGCTAGTTGCGGAGGCCCAAAGTTATTCAGGGAATTTGATTGCCGAGTCGGCGAGGTCAACCATGGTCGAATGGCATTCATCACAGTCCAGTGAGGATGGGGACGGGGACGAGGAAGGCCCGGTGAATCTGAAGCTCTTTGAAATCATGATTCAAGGCATTGTTGAGTACCAGGTCGGCGGAAAAACACCCATCTGCGGAGATCCCGAGTTGACGCTTTTTTTTCGTTCGCAGGTGACGTACACACGGATGATATACAGACGTTGGATGCTCTCCAAAAGCGAGGAATACCGATCTTCGTGCCAACGCGCTGTCCATGGATCAGGCGTCTCGGAAATCCTGGGCTGGTCCTTTACCAAGAAGACGATTGTATTTTTGATGGCGCCGACCGTGGTCAGTCTGATCACGGTTGTGCTCTTGATCGTCGGCATGACCACTGGAGAAAGGACCCTGTATTCCATGGATCCTACAAACATCCGATCGCTTCTCAGATCGACAGGGGTGCTCCAGGAAAACTCGAATATGGTGAAGATTGTGATTGAAGAAGGCAAGATGCCGGTCAAGATGCCTTTCCGGCCTTTCCGGCCTTTCCGGTGACGTTGTAGCCGATTCGTCCCCCAAGGTCCTTCGTAGCACCGCAGGGACTGAGAAGATGATGTCCGCCATCATGGTCCACAGACTCAACAGCCGCAGCATGCATTCGTTGAGGTCAGCCCAGAATAACCGTTCGATCACTGGACCAGATTTGAAACAAGAATCAAGTCCTACTGGCTTGCTAGTCTGGGTGTAGAGTCCAGACCTCTTTTCATCATTGCAGCCTATGTTTATGGCGCTGCTGCATCAAGCATTTCCCTTCTCTCTCACGAAAATCTGACTTGCTCTCCCAGCCACGACATCCTTCCTAATGACACGAACGTGGCCTCCATCATTGACGATATGCTCTTGCCTTATGGGCTTGCAAGAACCCCACTAATAAATCATCGAGCTCACCCTGTTCTTTACGGAAGTGGCGATGACGTCTATGTGGCTGGAAATATCTTCCCGGCCATGCCTGCCATCTATCCCACAATCTGGCGCTTTCTCACCCTTGAGGTCACCTCCGAACCGGGCAAAATCTCTCTCCACTCGTTCTTGAAGCGTTCTGAACACGTCGTTTTTGGCTGGGTCGTTGTTGGCAAGCTTGTGCAGGAGGATTGTATGTATAGGGTCCAACTTGGAGCTGACTAAACGTCCGTTTGAAAAGCGGCCGGGACGCGACGTCGGAGTCTATGATGGTTCTGATCATGGGTTTGAGAGTAAGGCCTTTTTGCGTGAGGATGATCGGTTTGATGGCCGCAGCTATCTAAGCGCTCGACATCACCTGAGGTCGGACAAAGCGTTTGGGGATGGGACAAGCGGTGTTGGGCTGCTTCACGGGCACCCGAAAGCACAACACCGGGGGGTTGGGCTCAGCGGTACCGGTACGTCTTGTTGGATTGTGCGATGTGAACCGTGGCCTGCTGACTATAAGAAATAGCACATCATTCTCAATGGCGATGCTTCTCTCTGGGACTCACCCTCGATGTTTATAAGCATCGAAGAACGGGCTGTGTGAGAACGGTGCAACTGTAGAAGATTGTGGCGATGGCAACACTAGCCTGATCAGGGCATCACCGCCACCACAAATTCGCTCGGAACATGTATTCCGAGTCCAAGGTGATGTCAGTTCAGTCACAGTCGCCGTTGGCCGCTTATGAACTTCTCGCCATTCTGTCCAGAATAGTGGAAATGTGGCGTCGAACACGAGGTCCACCCTACGCGTTGTTCACACCGGCATGCGATGCAATGCCAAGCCACTCGCATCGAAGCCTATTGAGGTCTGCTTCTTGATGATCGGCAATTCATCGGCACGCTATCACGACGATTCTTTCTTGATAAAAGGAGTCTCGCCGTTCAACCGCTTCGACCTTGCTGTGTCGCGATGCTTTTCTTCAATTTCTCAGAATACGATGTTGGCAACAGTCACATCGTTCCAGACCACCACCTTCTCCGATCCTTCTCCGTCACCACAGAGCGTACCCGCTACACACTCGTGCAAAAAGTTACTACTATTCGCGTCGCTGTTCCCGGATCTGGTGAAAGCATTATTGGCTTGCTGGATTGGAAGAACCAGACTCTGGAGATCCAAGGCGTAAGGAAGCCCATAGCGGAGGTGCAGCACAGACCTGGAGGGGCTTTCAGTCTGTGAGATGATATCTTTACTTCTGCGTGTGAACGCACGTTCATCAGCGCTAGAACTCGTGAATGGAAATGGTCAGGCCAGACGTACACAGTTAAGTCCAAGAAGGGCATTTGGACTGTAAGCACTGGCAAGATCTCGGGCGTATCCGCCCTCCTCTCAAGTTCCTGATAATACTATCAACCTCTAGGCCACACACCGTGAAAACACCGTCGCCGTCTATATCCCTCTGAAGCGACATCCTTTCAAGAAAGACGAGCTAGCAAGACTCAATTTCGTCGCAGATATGTCCGATGGAGACATGGCCCTTATCATTTTAATCTTACTTTATTTCGATCTTACCTTGCCGCCGCGGGAGAAGCCAAAGGTATATTCGATGTGTGCACTCCGTTCAGAGACGTTGAATTGGCTGAACGCTGTTTTCACTTTGTAGAGCGTAGGAGCCGTGGCAGGAGAAGCAGGAGTGAACCTGGCGACTACAGTAACTGTCAACGCGATGACGACCTGCTGTTCCATCCAGTGAACTCTTCGTGTCCATGCCGTATGCTTGTATGTGCGCCGAATGAGGTGTCTGACAGATTTTGCCCGCTGCTCGTACGTAGAACTCCGATGTGTGCGTTCACCATTTGGAACTGTGTGTTGGTACATTACAGTCGAGATCGTCAATGTGTCGTGTCGTGCCGTGAAAACCAAGGAAAGCAAAAAAAGCAAAAGAAAAAAATAAATCCGTAGATACTAGCATCATTGCCGCCAAGACGCTCTCCGGAAGCGATACATCGTCTTTGACAACAGACCGCGCACTTTCCCGTCTTCGTCGACGGGCGATTCCATGAATTGAGGCGAGATCGGGCCCGGGGTGTTTGGATCTCGCATGTAGAACACGTCGATCTTGTGGTTGCCGATGGCGAGGTGCTCTTCGGTGGGCGGTGCGTGTTTGGTGGTAGGGGGTGTGAAAAGCTCGAGGAGAGGCTTGTCGGCTCTGTCGGGCGTGATGACGGCRGTTTGGATGAGGATCTTGTCTGTACATATGRATGTTAGGGGGGGCTCTTCCTCCATCGGGATGAGACCGACTGCGGGCGGTGTGGTTATGGATGTTACTGTACTCGGTGGAGGTGGTCAAGGGCGTACTGGTGATGTCGACGGTCTGTCCTGGTGTGAGACGGGATATGTTGGGTCGTGCGGTGTAACGCTGACGCGGTGTGTGATTAGTTTGGTTTCTTTGGGACACTGGAAGCGGCATGCATACCTTACGGTTGTTCGTCTTGACCTTTATCGCGATAGGCAGAACGTGAAGGCTCCTCACGACGATCACCCGTTCTAGGCGTCGGGTAAGTGGGCCTGTTACACCAATACGGGGATGAGTTTTCAGGACACGGTCTATGGGGATATCGAAGATGAGAATCTTACGTTCAAAAGGGACGAGATCGAAAGGCTCTATCGAAATCAAAGGAAGCGGCTTGGATTTCCTCATCTCTTGAACGAATTTCACTTTGAGCTTCTTCTTGTGTAGATCGATCACTCCCTCGCCCTTGTCGCCATTCTCGCCGGTCCACGGCTGGTATGGGGAGAAAATCATGGATTTCTGAACTTGCAGGACGCGGAATGAGCGACTCACGAGATCGGACAGATCCTTCGTCTCGTCTTTCGGGGCGAGGAGCATTGACAAGACCATGAATTTGGGTTTGGGCACATCCGACAATGGATTGTCGATATCATCTGGGAAGGCTTTCGAGTTCAACACGACTACAGTAGTCCACTGTTGAGCGTGAAAAAGTAGGAGCAAAGGATTTGCGCACTCTTCACATCGGCCGTCTGGTTCGGTTGAATGATGCCGAGGTGCGGCCGAACGCAGAAATTCTGCGGTCGGTGTAGTCACGATCAGCGTTTCCATCATGATGTTGCGGTAGGACGTACGTACGTGTCGGTCGGTGGTCATAATCTTGAATGCCACAGTGCTCACATCTGAATTCCTGATTCGCAATGGGCACTCGATGTTCGCAGGTTGAGGTGGTGGAATCGGTCCAGTCTGCGCTGGTCCTGCCAGTACCGATCAGGTTCCGAGCTTGACAGGATCAACAACGTCCAGGTAATGGGTACGTACTGGTGAATTGCAGCGTCTTGTTCGGTTCTAGCTCTATCGACATGATGGTGGATCACAGAGACAATGGGACTTGCATTCGACAGCTGCGGTTTGGTGGCCAGGCGGGGCAATGTGTCTTCAACGAGGCATCAGCTATCAGACGTCGCTGCGTCGTTGGTCCTCGCCGTCGAGCTCAACGATCATATACCTCGACTCGTCGCCGGCCAGCTAATACATGTATCATCTCTACACAGCCAAGCGGAGCACCGCCCTAGCCTTTATCGCCATGGTGAGCCCATCTGATCCGATTCCAATGATGATGCACTGATGCCAAGCGTCGAAAGCCCTATAAAATCCCATGAACCCACGAGCTGTTCCCCCAGCTGTGCTCGTAGTCCCAACGCTCACCTCGGTGCTGGTCGCCTCCGCCATTTTCCAGGCCCAATTTATCACATTCCTGCGCAACGTATCTTAACAAACCTCAGTTCACAATGGTGCATACCGGCAAGACCTCGGTTTTCCTTTGTGCCTTCGTTGCCTTTGCTGCAGTGATGCCTGTCGCAGCCGTCGATGACCACCCTTCGTCGTACGTTTCAGCTTTCTCCCGCCAGCTCTGATGACCTAAAACTATTCTTTATATCCAGGCAAGCTAGCGAGAAACCCGCAGCTGTACACCCGGTTCATATGACGGGACAGCGTGTTGGGCATGGTCACCAATACTCCCACAGCTACGGCCCGATCGATCCTCATCCCGTGCACAAGGCATACCACCACCACCACCACCACCATCATCCTCACCATCATCCTCACCACCACTCTCACTTCCACCACCTGCCTCACCACCACCACCACCACCACCACCACCACCACCCTCACCATCACTACCTACACCACAACCATCTTCCCGTGCACGGCTACATCCACAGGAAGAAGGGCAAAGGTCGCCATCATCACAAGGGCAAGCAGGTTCACGGTTACCACTACATTTACGGACACCACCCGCACCACTGGCGGCACGGTGCCCACCTCCCCGCCGCCACCCGTGTTCACAAGTGGCATGCCTGGGTGTCGAGCAATCCTCTTGGCCAGAGTACCCAGCAGTCTCTCAGCGTACCTAAAGGTCCGTTTTCAAAACAGCCTTTTTTGACCCCCGTGAACGAGAAAACGCTCATCGGTATCCTCGTTCTAGGCACTGCGATAGGCGATCACCAACCTTTGCACAATTTGGCCAACGACGCGCCGAAGAAAGTGTTGGACAGCGCACCGCGAGCCGTCGGGAGGTCGTGGGTAGAACGGGAGGTCGTGGAGCGTTCTGATTGGTACGTTCTGGGTCGTTGCTTTCCTCGCGTGCACAGCGCTTATACACGAATTATAGGGAGGATTTGGAGGATCTCAATTGACTTCGGGGATATGTGTTCGATACATTCGCAATCACATGATCTTGCTTGGAACGGCGCATAACGCTCGTGTTGTATTGCGTGAAGACCGGTTGTGGCTACGTTGCGTTTGAACAGCATCGACATTTGGTGGCCCAGCATCGTTCGTCAAGAGAACAGTCGCAAAATCAAGTGTCCCGCTATCCGTTTCACGCCAGCATTCCTGTACGAAGGTAATCCATCAATATTTGGCGTGAGGTGGGAACGGAAGCGCCGTTGCTTCGAGAGTGCTGTGTCAAAAACTATCCATCGCTGCCGATTCTTTACAGCAATTTCTTGATGAACGTTGCTAGCGCCTTGAGTCACTTGAAAATTTTTCTTTCTTTTCGACTACCAGTATTTTTCCACCGCGGAAGATGTCGATCCAAAGCTTTCTTCCGTATTTTAAGAGTAAATCTATACATGCATGTTCCCACTCCCGCGGCCTTCGCCTTCACTTACACCCCAATACCTGCAGCTGCAGCCTTTCGGCTTATTTCGGTCCAAACCGCCAAGACTTCGTCGTGGCTTGCGTCTCTGAATTTCGTTCTCATTCGACTGATAAGACAACCTGGTTCTATCTTTAGTCGACCGCTGCATGGAAGATCGGCCCTGGGCGCCATGCAGTCTTACAGGTGTCATGAATGCTGTTCGACCGGTTCCGAGTCGAACGGCCGTGAATACCCAAGGCACCGAAAGCACCGAAAGAGGTGATCAGTGATCTCGGCAGGCCGTATCTGGGTGATCAGTTATCCTTCCTGGGCTACCATTCCAGCGCATATAATCAGGTCACGGTGGTGCCCAGTGTGGCGATCCAGGGATTCCCGTCAACCATATGCCCATGGTCACGGTTCGCTCCAAGATCGAATACGTGATCTTTGATGTGGATGGTACGAGAGCGCAGGGATGCGTCTTTGGTTCATGAGCTGATATGGGATCCTTTAGGGCTGCTGATTGACTCCGAACGAGTCACGATCCAAGCAGCAAGTCCGTCTTTCATCTTTCCCGCTCGACCTGCTATGATTATGATCTCAACACTCCCAATACAGATGATGTCCTCGCACGATACGGCAAAGAATTGACGCGGGAGATGATAACCTCTTTCCGGGGATACAGTACGTCCGCTCCCAAATCCGAGTGCTTGAATCCCTCTCACACCATGGCCAACCCACCATTTCCGTCGAGAAAGCCGGAAGGGTCTGTGCCCAAAAAATGCTCTCCGCATTCCCCGACCTCCCACTCTCCGTCGAAGGCCTCCTCGCCCAAACCGACGAGTCCCAATACCGTCTCTTCCACCTCGCGAAACCATTACCCGGCGCCGTCAGACTCGTAAAACACCTTCACGCGCACGGCATACCCATCGCCGTCGCGACGTCCAGCCGACGATTCTACTTCCTCGCCAAAGCGCAGCATTCTCCTGGTCTATTCGCGTGCTTCGGAAACAGGACCGTCTGTGGTGACGACCACGGCATAGCAAAGGTGAAACCTGCACCCGATCTCTTCTTGGCCGCTGCGAGAGACAAATTGGGGTTAGACGTTGGGACACCCGATGGAGTGTGTGTATCTGCGCAGGTGGCCGCCAGGTCTAAGGGTTTGATATTCGAAGATGCGGCAGTGGGCATTCAGGCCGCAAAAAGGGCAGGCATGTCTGGTGAGAAGTTTACTCATCTATGGAAGGCACAAGTCTGATCTTTCGTCAATAGCCGTGTGGGTCGTTAATGAGGACCTCTATAGAAGTGCTGATCTCAATGAACAACCTGATCTCGTTCTGAATTCTTTGGAGGAATTTGTTCCGGAGGAGTGGGGCTTACCACCATACAGTGGAGCCGTCAAACTAGAGGCGTACAACTAGTTCCAAGTCATGTTGAGGTTAGATGTTAATGTACAACGATAGACCAGATAGAGGCCAGAACGACGAAAGCAATGTGGATAGAGTGGTGCAAGTGAGGGCTAAAAGTACACGATACAACAAAGTCGCTCGAAAGACTTTGCGGGGCAAGGATCAACAAGAAAGTAAACAATACACTTGAGGAGTCAACGTGTCTCGGGGTAGTTGTGATGACATTCCCTCATGGACAGAGGAACAGTCTGAAAAGCAGTCAAACAGTTAGTACGCTCCGAAAAACAGAGAGCCGAAGATCCACATACGTCGAAGAGTCGAACCCATGCAAAGCTAGGGCCTGGTCCAGCTTTCTCGAAACCACGCCTGTGACATCTACAGGCAGGTAATTCCAAATGAGCTTCATCCGCGTTCGTTGAAAGAGTTTGGCCCTTTCATCAGCGATCTGCCTCCACGTAATGTCATTGTGCTGTGGTAGAGTGAACGACAATAAACACAGGATCGAATAGAAACGCACCAGTGCCCTCTGCCAGTCACTCAAAAGGTGACAGGAAAAACACAAAACATACTGCACATAGCCAACCGTTTGAGCACGCTGCAGCTGGTCTTGTGTGAGTATCGGAGGAGTCGGTGATCTGATGTATCGCATCGCATCACCCTGCGAGAACAATGCATCTAATGCGTCATTGGCCGCAGACACCAAGCCATTGAAGGATGGCTGCACATGTGTCGGGCAAGGGAAGGAGCATATGTGAGGGACGTTGTAAACCTGTATCTGTCAATAACAACGATGCAGGGTAAGCGGCGCCCAAGAAAGAAACGGATGGGGAGTGATCACCTCCTCGAATGAACGTCGATACAAGACGATAGTGTCCCGCATATATTCCTTGTTGGCCTGGAGGAAATCGAGCTGATCTCGGTCATACCTTCTAGCAGCTTCGTCCAGACACTAGAATGGAGATCAGCATCCCGAGCAAGAATCGGACTTGATGGAAATAAATTACAGCAATGAACCATTCTTGGCAACTCCGGATACATGCATCCCGCAGCATCTGCACCGATTCTCAAGAATCAGCCATAAGAAATACGGAGTCGGTGCGTGAACTCACAGGTTCCAAACTCTTGAATATGTCCAGGCCACCATCCAGTTCCGCATGCTTCAGTATCATGGTGATTTGATGGACACTCCGGAAATTGAGGTTCGGATTACCCGAGCTTATTTGTGGAATGGTCCGCGGACCCACACTGGCAGAGGTCATGGTCGGTAGCGGGAGATGAGGCCAGTCAAGATCAAAGTCACCTCGTTTGCATAGTGTGAAAGGATCTTCTCAAATACCGAAACGTCATAGAAAGCGGATGATGGGATCCCACTGGCAGTCGAGTGAGATCCCATATCGCTGACATGGCGCTCAAGGGCCGGATTCTCTTCACGAGTGATTGTCCATGCAACCAGTCGTCGAGTTGGTCTGGGTAACCAGTGGTCCGCATCCCCACACAGTGAAAATAAAGTTGTGCGGTTTCCCAAGACGAGTTACCAAGGGACGGACTTGGCACACCGCCGCACAGCTCCTGTAGCACAGCATACGCTGTGAACTTCCACGTCTCGCCAGCATATTCGCTTGCGAAAGTTTCCATGGCGACGTAGACAGTCGATCCCTGTTGCAGTGCATTGGAATGGGCGTCCGTGGTGAGCTGACAAAACCGGTAAAACCAATACTGATGCCCCAAAATGAGATTATGGGACAACGTGTTTTCGCCCGTTGTGAAGATTTGGTGCAGATATCCAGGTGACTACACAGCAAATATTACCAACTTGATAGACGAGAATTCCAGAAAACTCACTCTATGTTCAGAAGCCCCGGCGTACAGTGACAACGAATCCGCTCCCTCAATGTTATG
>CEMM01322493.1:0-11367 GCA_900068975.1 Hygrocybe conica | reverse complement strand
ATGACACGACGCGCGATTTGCGGAACGCCACAGAAGCTGGCCCAGAGGGTGGATGCCCGCCTCTCGGATCGGTTTCTGAGAGTGATTCTTCGAACATCAGGTTTTGCTCACTGTTCCTTTTCTCCTGTCTTCTTGCAGGCGTGGCAGAGCTGTAGATAGTACTATTGCTCTTCACGAGATGGCTGTCCAGGCCGCGGCGGGGTCATGTGCACGTGACCACCAAACTTGAAGCCTCAGGCTAGCAGCTTTGCTCGACATAATTTCTGGAATGTCTCGTCTATCGGTTACAGTACTCAGAACGATAAAAAACGGTGTCTAGACTTGGGGCAAATTAGGTTGCATCGGATTGAGCCCCGAAGATGCAGAAAAGCCGGAATACACCGAACGGTCTCGCGTGGTAGGGTACGTCGCCGAGTCTTGAAAATCACCATTGTTGCGCAAGAAAGCAGTCGAACCTGGTGCAAGTGGGGTTGCGTTCATAATACCATGGCCGTTATTGCTATTGCCGCTGCTCCCACCGCCGCCACCGCCCTTGATCTCACTACGACGCTTGATAATGAAATACATGGTGATGAAGACCATGACGATCGCCACCACACCGAGGGAGGTTCCGACGGCGATCATCGACTTTCTCGCTTTCGATAGGGCGGCTGAGGGCGTCGAGGTCACGGTCGATGTCATGAAGGCCGTGGATGTGGCCGCCGTGGCACATCCTTGTGAGATGGCTCGAGGAGCACAGGTACTTGTGGCGTGGTCAACCGTCAGGTCGCCCGTGGACTAGAGCAGCAAGAGTGGATCGATCAATTTAGGTATCGTTGGCAGAACGCAAGAAGACATGTACACTGACCATGTCGTAATTACAATACGAAGTAACGATGCTGAGCTGACGAGCGCCTGGATAGACGCAAAACAGGACGGAACCATAAGCCTGTGATCCAAGTCCAAGGGGGAAGTCATCTTTATCGAATGGGGGACAGTCGGAAGATGAACACGGCGATGTACGACAGCTCGCAGAAGTCAAACAATAGCCTTCGTCTTGGTCACGGAGGAGAAGACCAGTGGACTGGAAAGCGATTTAAAATAAGCAGGGTGGTGGAGAGTGAGAGAGTATTGACCGTATCGTATTGGCAGTTCCAGACAGGTGGGTAGTTGCAGCGAAGTGTGTTATTGGAAGGGCCAGAGCCCAATCCGAGGGGGTAGTGGTCTGCATTGGCCAGTGGGCACGAGTACGTGCAGACCTCGGCGCGGTTCTGCAAGTCGGCGGCGCATCGCCAAATCACCGAAAGGAAGGTGACAAGAAATGCGATAAGAGGTAGTTGACGCATGGGGGACGGTGAAGAGACGCGACGTACGTGCTGTCGTCCCCCCCACGTTGGTTTATATGATTCTCGGCGTGTACGTACATCTCAGATGACGGCGCCATTCCAGACAGTGACGGAATTATATATATGGTCCCTGTTCTCCCATGGCCATGCCTGGCGCTTAGGAATAATTTCGGGAACTTTGCCAATGGGTGCCGGGAAAGCCAATGGCGTCAGATCGTTACTTTTGAATATTTGAATGGCAATGTTGCAAGCTAAGCGCCATCGGAGCGCACCAGTCGCGAGCACTCGTCGCTGGCTTGCCATCGCAAATAATTAGCGCCCAAGTCTTTGCATTCTCACGCAACTCTTGTTCTTGCAGATTGCTCAGCCACGTAAGGATAAAGACATGTGCGTGGCAACTTCCTTAGCGCATGATGCCCACGACGCGAAACAAGGAACGAATAAGTAAAGAGGGGGAGAGCCCTTGTAGCCCATGACACACCGCCGTAAGTTATCATAACAGATTACTTGTCTCACGTAAGGCACACATCATAGCAAGTCTCCAAACACGTTCATCTCGGGTCCGCCGGATTCCTGGTATCATCCATCAGTCAACACGAAAACGCTGGGTACGAAAGAAAAACGCGTTACTCACCCGCAAGCCTATTTCCCAATCTATTGGAATGAGAACSGAGATTAGCRCGCTGATGGGCATTTGATGCAACAGCGATGKAGCTTACAGCTGTATATCGTCGTGACGGCCATGAGGATACCCGTTCCACTGCCGATGGCACCGAGGAGATCTGCAGCGACGGAGAGCAGACCGAGGATGGCACCGCCGAACGCGGCTGCTGTCGGTATGACGCGTTTGAGTTCCTTGTAGAGCGATCCGTCGCGATGTCCTGGCATCACCTGTCCCGACGGGGAGTGTCAGCGAGCAGATGATGGGGAAGTGAAAAAAAGCGGACGAACCATTTGCTGTTCTTTGAGCTGCTTGGCGACTTCCCGGGGGCCGCTTCCGGATACCTCGATCCAGGTCTTTGAGAACATGGCGCAGGCGGAGAGGATGAACGTGATGTAGATGGCGGTGTGGATGGGGTCGAGGATGGCTTCTTTCATGTTGTGCGGAGGGGACATGTAGTACGAGATTCCGGAGACTGCACTGAGTTGAGGTGATTCGTCTTTGGGCTGAGGATTGATCAATGAGAAAGGGAAGAGATTAACGAGAGATTGGTTTCACTTACCTCCCAAACGCCGAGAAGTCGGACGAAGAAGTTGTCTGGGAAACGAGTGGCGAGCATTTGGGAAATCATGAAAATGTTGGAGGTGAGCGCGGACTCGAGCATGATGGGCATGTTTGAGGTGTAGAAAAGTCTGACGGGGTAGGAACCGCGCTGGCCGCGGAAGCGGTTTGATTTGACTGGGATCTCGATGCGGAAACCTTGAAGGTAGATGACGATGGCGAACATGAGGATGGTGACGACGAGGTTCATGATGTTGGGCAGTCTTTCACGGAAGAGGGCCTCTCTGAGGGCACGGCCCTTGTCGTTCCAGGTGAAGAGGAGGTGGAAGAGGGCGACGATGGCGCCTTCGAATTCGGGACCACGACCGGTGTTTACGGTTGTGGGAGAGAAGGCTTTCCAAACGATTGATTCGCAAATGTTTGTAGCGATGAAGAGGGTGATGCCTGATCCGAGGCCGTACCCTTTTTGGAGGAGCTCGTCGAGAAGAATGACGATGAGGGCGGCAGAGACGAGTTGGATGATGAGGAGAAGACAGACGCCTGCACCGAGTTCGGAAGGAGGGCCGTAAAGGCCTGTTACCACATACACGGTCGCGTGTCCGAGAGAAATGATGAGGGCAAAGACTGAGAGAAAAATGAGATAAAAACGGCGACAGAAGCGAAAAACGCACGTTTTTGGGCCCCGCCAAAGAGTGCTCTGTCGTCCTTGAGAGAAAAGTCGACCTCGATGAGATTTGCACCTGCGAGGAGCTGCATGATCATTCCTGAGGTGACGATGGGACCGATGCCGAGTTCCATGAGAGTGCCGCGGTTAGAGGCCATGATTACGCGAAGCCAGTATATGGGATCGGATGAATCTGAAGACATGATGCCATATAGAGGCACCTGGGAGCAGACAAGGAAGATGAGGAGCGTGACCGCTGTCCATAGCACTTTTTGATTGAACGGGACTTTTCTGTCTGGAGAGACGACCTCTGGGAGAATCGGAAGGAAAGGCCTGACGAGGTTTAGAAAACGAACTGGTATAATTTTTTTTATGAGCGTTGAACCTGAAATCGAAAACCTGAAAGACTTACAACCGCTCATGGTAGTACGTGGCAGGGAATAAAGAATTTAAATCTTTCCCACGGCACCAGAGAATAATAAAAATAATAAAAATGCCCTACTTTCCCACGCTGCCATATGATCGTCTCCTGTCGATTCGGTATTGCCTCGCGATTCTCGTTCGTTGATCGTTTCCTCATTTTTTTATTTTACAGTGCCATACGACCAGTGGTTGGTCACACATATCGACCCTTCAACGTCGATTAGACAGATAAAACACGCTTTACTCGCAAAATGCATAGACACTCTCGCCCACTACCGCCCGTCCTCTCCAGTCACTTTTGCACCATACAAACAAAAGCGCCAAATATCACCAATCAGATTCGCAAAACCTACAAGTTTTCATCGCGCAAATCTCTCCCTCGCGAGTGACCCACACCCCGACGACCCCATCTCCCCCATCTCCGATCTCGACTCATCCGTCTCTCCCATTGCCCGATCAGACACAACGATCACAGTAGAGCAGCACTCTCCCCCACAACCGTCGTACATTCCTGCCCCAGATTCTCCAGAATCACCCATATACAAGCACCCGTCTCCAGAAGAGGCCCAAATTCTCTCACAGTACACCGTCATCCGTTTCTCCACCGGCCAGGTCCTCGAGGACGATTTCCAAGCGGCGTGGTACTCCCTTCGTGCCCACGAACTTCTTGAGATACACCGCCAAGACGTCGTGCTCCGTCTCCCGCGCGGTATCCTATCAGAATATGCCGTCCCGTATTTCGAGGCTCCCGTCCGAATCCTCACACTCGCGGGTCCATCTGGTATGTACCACACCGACGACGACAAGCGCCGCACTCGCAGTCCACCCGAAGACGAAAAACGAACCAAGGGGAAGGAAAAAGAGAAGGACAGGTCGGCTGATAAGGACCGTCTGAAGAAAGGGAAGATCAAGGATCCAGACGCGCCTGCAAAGCTCGAAAGGCCTCGCTCCAAAAGGCAGAAGCTGGAGTGGAAGGAAAAATGGCTCGTCGTTCGGGCAGGAGTCGTATACCTCTGCCAAGATCCGCAGGTGCCCCCACAGTGACTCGCCAATCTTTCAATCTCTGATCTTGTGATCTTGGTTTCATAGGATACCAACCCACACAAACACAATCTCTCCAACCTTATCGCGCTCAAAGGCACCGATCAATTAACTGACGCAAACATCGCGCCCCCTCTTCCCCACCGCGTCATTTGCGCAGAGTTCCGCATCAGACCCGAACCTTCACCCCGACACACCAACAAACCGAAGGACTTTGATAAGAAGCGATCCACCACCCCCACACCCCACCCCACAGAAGACGCAAGCATAGGCGACGCTTCCACTCCAGTCTCGTTGAAGAGATCAGCCCTCCGCCATTCCAGCTCCCGCGATACCGATTTCGCCTCCCCAGCCCGATTCCCGAGGGACGACGTGTCAATCAGCAAGTCCAAGGTTCAGAAGACCCGGATCGTCATATCAACGCACCCCTCCCACATTTTGTCCTCCAGCACTTCATCCCCGACCGATTCCTCCTTTCTGATACCCATCGACCCGGACGACGCTAGAGGCCCTGCAGACGACGACGAGAGCGAATACCGTGACGGTCTCTACGGCCTATACGAAGACGACAGCGAAGAAGGCCAATGGATCGTCCTCGACATGCTCGAAGACGGCGGTGAGCACCTCCGTTCCCCTCCTCCCTCTACCTCCTCGATTTTGACAATCCCAAATTCAGCATACAGCAGCATCCTCCGCATCCTCCACCGACAATTCCCCCCACCTATCGTCTCCTCCTTCCTCCCCGACATCCTACCCATCGTCTCCAGCTCCCCGACTCCGTTCTATACCCCGCTCCCGAGCCCGATCGTCCCACCTTCCAACAACGTTATTTCAGAACACACCCTCGACGCGAATCCACTCGTTTCGCAATCAGGGGCAGACGCGCAGCAGCAGAGAGCTAGGCTGAAGAAGTCCCTGAGGACCGTGCCCACCGTGGCATCAGGCGGTCCGACGTTGTACGGCTACGGCGCTGTTCCGTATCCCGAATGGCGGATCGGGCTCGTCGAGCGGGCTCGGAAAGCTGGTGTGGGGGAGATCAGTGCGGCGTTGGGGATCGTTTTGTTCGGGTGGAATGAGGTGTCGTCTGGTGCGTTTGTTGGGAGTGATGAGTTTTTGCGACCGGAGGTGTTGGTGGAGGGTGAGGACCGGGGTGTGGCTGATGGTTCTGCCGGAGGGGAGGGGGAGGGGGGATCGGAGAGTGTGCAGGAGAGGATTTTCGAGGTGGAGGCGGAGGCGGATGCGAGGACTCTGATGAGCGGGAATAGCAGTGGGGAGAACAGCGAGGCGGAATGGGAGGGTTGGATGGGGGACTTGGGGAGACAGCAGGAGGAGTTGTTGACAGGCGGTTCGCGTGGTCTGAGTGGGTGCTCACTCGGGACGTTGGAAAAGTCTAGCTTGCTCGAGGTCGAGCGAGATGGAGCGCCGCCCGCGGGGTCTGTTGCGCAGAGGTTGACTCTCGAGGGGAGGCGGGCGTTGGAGCCGAGTGCGGTTGTTTCGAGGGTTAGGAGGTCGCGGTCGAGGGGGATGGCGCAGCATTCGCCTGGTGGTGGTCTCTCCCCGTCGACGATCGGGGAGTCGACTATGTCGTTCTCGCCACCCATGTCGTCGTCAAGCGTGTCGACGCCGACGGGGAAGGATCGGGAGTCGGGGGTGTCGCCGGCTGGGCAGTATGTGGTGGATTACAGGGCGTCGTTGAGGACCAAGATGTCGATCGATGAGGTGCTGGAGACGGCACACGCTCAGCAGGCTACCCTCGGGATGAGCGGGCTCCCGCTCCCCGCTCCGCCTCCGGATACGCCACTCTCTCCGCGGGCTTTGTCGACGCGAAAACGGTCTGCAACGACGACGGCGGCCGAGGTCGTTTCGCGTGCTGATTTGGGCGCCGATCGGCCTAACACGTCCAGGAGCGTGTCGAGTCTGACACAGTTTGTTGGGAAGAAGGGTAAAGGTAAGGATAAAGACAGGGATGGCGGGCTCGCGTCGAAGAGGGAGAAAAAGGCGGCGGCGGAGAGGGACAAGGCGCGTTTGCCGAGTCTCTTGTCGAGCGGCAGCCGTGATAACAACGAAGGCCCAAGCACCTCTGCGGACGGCGCGATGACGTCTTCGACGTCTCTGACGATAGGAGGCCGTCCGGCGACGACCGAGTCGGGATCGGTACGGGTGAGCTCGAGTTCGATTTTGCGACATGTGCGGAGCGGGTCGAATTTGAATGAAGGACCGGGGTTGTCGGCGTCGTTGACTGAGCGGCCTGCGGGGAGGAGGGTTGGGTTGGGCCTCGTTCGTGGGATGTCGGTCAGAGCAGGGAGGCTTGTCAGGGGGTTGGATGCCGCGCTGGATTTCGTGGATCCGAGGTAGGCAGGGGGGTTGGTTATTTATTTACCTTTATGTGTTGGGTCGCTTCGGGTCGCTTTATGTTGGTTGTAATCGGTCGTGATTGATACCCATTTTCGATCTGACGGGGCTTTCTTTGACGTGTCTTTGAGCTACATGAAAAGCTGGTTGTCCGGATCGGGCAACCTTGTCAAGGCTGTTGACGACGGCCCGCGGCCCGCCCTGATCCGTTTCAGCTTAGTCATCTGAGCTTTCCCACGACTATGCAGGCTCAGCCTGAGCAAATGACACCCCTTAGACGAATATGTTTTTCTCAGCTCGTTCAACACCGTGGATTGATATTTCTAGGGTTCATAGTGATCGCTTTTGGTCAAGCGGGTCTTTTCGTTGGTCGTCGAGCAAGTCTTGCAAATGTCGAAGCGAACAGCGATGTGGATTCGTCGTCGTACAACAATTGGTCGCTGTTCCCCAGCGCTTTCCGTTCTACGGGCCCTGTTGCGGAGCATCCAATAACGAAACTCATGGCCGACGCAGAGGTCAAGTTTCGAAACTTGCTCTCAAGACAGAGCCGCACGCTCAGCGCTGCCGTGAGCGAGTACAAGAGGCGCTACCAGCGCGACCCGCCAAAAGGGTTCGACGAGTGGTGGAAATTCGCCAAGGACAATGACGTGAAAATGATCGACGAATACGATGGACTTGTGGAAGACCTGGCACCGTTCTGGGAGATAACTGGCGAGGAACTCAGAAATCGAGCCGTCGAGGTGAGCGAGACAGTGATGTTTCAGAGTCTGCTCATTCGAGACAAAGCAAGGCTGGAACTTTGCCCGCGATCGACCTTGTACGGATACGCAACGGTACGGCCTCGGCCGTGAATGTCCATCATGGATCACCCGAATCTGGGGTCAGCTCGCGCACCATCGGTTTCCGTCGTATGTTGAAAAAATTTCAGCATACAGTGAGCTGTCCTCTTATTGCGTTCCTTCTATTTGGGGTTGACGTCGGCGTAGCTGCCTGATATGGATATGCCCATCAATGCTCGAGCAGAAGGACGTGTGCTGGTTCCGTGGGAGCACAGACAATATTCAAATATGACACAGCAAGCAGAAGGTGAGTGTTACCACTATTTTCTCTCGATAGTCCTGAACTTTTGATGATCACAGTCTCGACCTTTGCGGAAAACTTCATCTCCGAATGGCAAAGCGACGGCAACGTTTGGGAGGCATATAGGCGCACGTGTCCGCCAGCCTCGCCCGCTCGTAGATTCTTCAGCTCCATTCGCGACTTGTTCATTCATCATGCCGTTGAATACCTCTACGACACCATCAGTCCCGGTGCCGAATTCGTGTTCGTCCAGGAACCCGACATGAACTCGAACTACTGCAACAAACCATGGGCGCATTACATGCAAGGCCACTTTTTCAGCGATTTTCGCACCATCTCAAAAATCTACCCCGTGTTCTCGCCTGCAAAGGCAGACGGGTACCTGGACGTGCGCATTCCGAGCCATTACTACTATGGGTCGACACCGAGGTATACGTATGGCTGGGATGCGGTGAATTTGGAGCTCAAGGGTTTCGAAGCAATGGAAGTTCCTTGGGAGAGCAAACTGGACAAGATATTTTGGAGAGGCGCGTCGACAGGTGGCGGGAGTAACCCTCCTTGGTTCTCTGATGTATATCAACGGCACAGGTGCGTAAACAGGCACGGTTTAGTCCGTCTGCGCCCCTCTGACGACGTTCCCAAGATTTCTACGCATGACGAGCGACGATTCGACGTTGAACTACACCATCACGTTTGCAGACCCCCCGGACTCGTCACGATTCGTCTCCGCAAAGGTACCCGTCAAGTCTCTCAACGACGAAATCATGGACGTCGCGTTCGTCAAGGCCGTCGGCGAGATGAATTATCACGGTGGTTTGCCTAGCATGATGCAAGACTACCGGTTCGACCACGCCGTGGCCCTGGGCGAGCATTGGGCTTATAAATACCTCATCGATCTGGACGGCCAGTCGTATTCGGGTCGATTCATGGGCTTCATGGCTAGCGACAGCGCGGTGATGAAGGGTACGGTGTACCGGGAGTATTACTCGGATTGGATACAGCCGTGGTATGACGATCGTTATCGATGCGCTCATTTTCTTACTTCTGACTGACGTTATTGTTGTTAGGCTGCATTACATCCCGCTTTCGTCGTCGTATCGAGAAGTTTACAACATCCATGCGTTTTTTTCTGGCGCCACGCCGTCCACTTTGAAAGCTGCAAATTCTTCCCTCGTCGGCCAGCCGCGCGACAGACGGCGGTCTGTGGATGGAGACAGGCGATTACGCAGGATCGCTCGAGCTGGCAAGCAGTGGAAGCATACGATTGGTCGGACCGTGGACATGGAGGGTAAGCTTTGGATTCGCATTTTTGTTGGGTTCGTCGCTGATATCGATGGTAGCGTATGTTTACCGGTTATGCTTGGAATACGCACGGCTGTGGGCTGACGATCGAGAATCTATGGTGTTCAAATTATGATTTTGCTATCGGATTTTGGACATCTGGTAGAGCGGACAATTGAGCTATACTGTAGATCTGCGTTCTCTGGTCATACGTGACATAATCTCAGACAATATTTGACAGCGAGATTCTGGAAAGAGCCCGCCTCATTCTGCAAGGACACGGGGATAGTAAAAATCGGGAATGTTTTGCGTAAACCAGCGTCTATCCTTGGACGAGAGGGTCGGTGCCCGACCCGATACGCAGACCATCTCGAACTGTCCAGTGTCGGGGCCATCGAGTCTCGCAGCGACGAGACGCTGCAGGGCAGTGACCGATATATTCGGACAGTCAACGATACCGAGATACCGAGCGTTTGGGGCGCATATGTACTCGTGAGATCGTTTCTTGTGCATCCGGTCGAGGACGCGGGCGTCGAAACCGGGACAGTTGCTGACGTGGAGGTCGTAGCCGCGCCAGGCCGTTAGAAGCTTGACGAGATCCTGATCGGGGCTGATCTCTTCGAGGGTGAGTTCGCCGCTGTCGCCGAACAGGCCCATGGCTCCGATGGCGCAGCGGAGAAGTTTTACTTCGATGCCGTCTGGGATATAGTCGAATATTTCGTCGACGATCTGTGGGTCGCTGAGATCGGAGAGTTCGAGGTAGGTGAGGTTGTCAAGCCAGGTTTGTTGGGTGTAGCGGTTTGATGAACGGAGGAGACGGACGTCGGAGATGCGGAGGGATGTGAGGTTTTTGAGGAATGCGAGTTGGGAGATGAATTCGTATGGGGTGAGGAGAGATACGCAAGGGGATGTGTGGAATCGGGAGATGCTCAATTCGTGCAATTCCTTGGCAACGAATTCCCATGCGATGCCCCTCGTGAAGGTGTTGAAGTAGTTTCCACCGTCGATCTCGAGCGTTTTGAGTGCGGGATATTCGTATTCGGGTTCGAAGATCTCGACGGGAAGAAATCGGGGAGAAATGCGGTCATCGCGATCGTGTATGCATTCAAGTGCGAGAGAGGTCAAGATGGTCGCACCTAGAAAGTCTTTTGGGAAGGAGGGAAGAGAGGAGTCGAAGATGGTGTTGATACAGAGTTTTCGTAAGCGGTGGATGTGAGGATGGATCATGGTTTTCGTGATGGATAATATGAGAATCTTCTCATGGTTGATGTCGAAGATCGAGCGGTCAAATGTTCTCCTCGATATGGTGACATCGAGAGGGAGATCGCGAGACCACAAGAGCTGGAATGCGATCGCCGCGGATTGGGATGGTGTTGGTCTGTCGATGGAGATGACCACTCGTGTCCAGAAATCGGGTATGAGAGACGCAACGTCTCGCCAAAAGGAACAAACTGACGCGATTGCATACGGGAATAGAGAAGGAGACATGATATCAGCCTCGTGCCATTCGGGATATGAGTCTGGGTCCGAGTCTGAAGGTTGTTGGATCTCTTGGTCGTAGACGAGCCCAAATATAATCGCTAATAATTCGACGGGCAGGTATTCAACCATGTTTGGGCGTCTGGGAGGAGTGACGGTCTTGGTATACTTTGGATGGGAGGGTAGGAATGTTCTGGCGAAAGCGTCAACAGCGCATTCCGAGATCGACTGTAAGACAGAGGGTGGTAATCTGAGGATCGATGCACGGGAGTGAACATGCTCACCATTCTGGATGCTGGCGGGAAGCAACCAATGCTGCGTGGTGGGCGCGTGTTGTTCGGACCGTCACGGTCTCCGGAATCGTCGGGCCGGGATTCACTGACCCTCTTCCGTTGACACCCACTGATCCACATCCATCGTCCCAATCAACCTTCACCGAACTGGCAATAACTTGAATGAACGAGAGTTCGTCATCGTCACTCTCCCTAGTACCGTCTGGA
>CEMM01322489.1:59301-72246 GCA_900068975.1 Hygrocybe conica | reverse complement strand
CGGCGTGGGTCTGCGTGGGTCCCCATCTTCGCCTTAACGGCTTCTTCGACATTCTACGACGTTTCTGCCATCATGAACCCTGTAACGTCGACGAGTCCAGCGCCCACCATCTCCGTCACGTCATTCCAGCAAACACCCAGGGCCTCGAGAGACTTCACCGAGGACCACTCGTTCCGCTCCACAACCCCCCCAGGAAGCGAACACGCTCGATCTCGTTCAATACCAATTCCGACGATCGCAGAACGTCGCTCCGGTCAATTGCACCTCGATCTGCCGCCACCAAGCACGTCCTTTCGCGACCGTATCTCTTCAGAATCACCCTGGGAGGGTTCTTCCAGATTGCAACGAATGGCGCACGGAATGAAGCGGTTCACACCCAGTTCTGCCAATGGTGGAAATGCTTCTTCGACGCCTGCGTGGTCGCTATTCGGGGATTTGATGGAAACCGATGCGCAGCTGCAATCCCTCGGACCAAAACGAAGGAAAGCGAAGAACATACCCGAGTCACTTCATAGCTCCTACGCTAGTCTCCGGGAGAGTGAATCTGACCCTTTCTTGTTCGCCGGCGAACCTTTCCCGACGTCTGGTGCAATGCCGGGCAGCGACATTCCAAAACACCCCACTCCGTCCAGTCCCGAACATGTTGGTGACGACGCGTCCGAATCCTCAGAGAGCACCTCCAACTCTGCAACAGTACCTAATACGATACCCCATCGCTGGTCATTTCGGCACTGGATCGATGATATGCCCTTACTATATCGCAACATACTCAAATGTGCTTTTGCCTACTTCCTTGCGTCACTCTTCACCTTTCACCCGTACTTGTCCGGTCTGTTGTCCAACTTTTCACTGAACGGCCCGGGAGACCGTCGCCCATCGCCCTCAGGACACATGGTTGCAACAGTGTACGGTTATATCCTCTGTCATACTGTACCCCGGTCACTCAGGTCTTCTACAGAGCAGTTTATTTCAATCCAGCCAAGACAAGAGGTGGCATGTTCGAAGCGGATGGCTACTGCGTGTTGGGCCTCTTGTATACAGCGGTCATCTCTCTTTGCAGCATGTGGATGTTCTGGTGGCTTGATGTCATACCTGGTTTAGAATGGCTAGCTATAGCTCTCGTCCTGTTGTGGATCGGTGTCGGTATGTCTGCCGTGGCCTGGACGAAAGTTTGGTTGAACAAGCCGTCGTTCAATCCTGGTGAGCGGCGTTGTATGCCTTTCGATTTGCCCGTGTTCACAAATTATCAAGCTTGTAGTATGATCGCAATTATCTTATTTGTCGTGTAAGTCTTGATCGACTGGTTGCTGACCACCTAATGTTAATCCTGCCACCAGGGTCGTTAAGGAGGGCGGCCCAGAGACACTTTTCCACGTAACGTCCACCGTTATCTTGGGTGCTCTCGTATCCAACTTGGTCTCCTTCCTCGTCTGGCCTCAGAGTGCTACAGTCAATCTTCATGCCAATGTCACCAAGACACTCGATTCCTTTTCGACCCTAATTCGCATGCTAACCAGCACGTTTCTCTTGGAGACACACCCTCACCAGGCAAGTTATCAAAAACTCCAAAACGCGGTGGAGTTACACCAGGCTAGTTTCACCACTCTCAAGAAAAACCTCGCCGAAGCGCAGTCCGAGTGGATCTTTGCTGGGTCAGAATATCGTCGCAATGCAATGACTGCATATCAAGATGCCGTCGACAGCCTCAATCGGCTCGCTCAACATTTGAATGGATTGAGAGGCGGCACTCATTTGCAGTACGAACTCATCAAAGCACAGCGGGATGGAAAGCTGGTGTTGATGAAAGGGAAGTCGTACGGTAAGGGGAGCGACTCAGACAGAGACCCTAGTTTTAAAGGGAAGACACCGGAGAAGCAGGAATCACGCAGCCATGATGGAGACGAAGACCAATTACTGAAGGAAGCTGCGGCCATGTTTGGAGAGCTTGTGGATGATTTAGGCCCACCTCTCAAAGCGTTGTCCGTGAGTATGCATCGCCGTCTCGCAACCCTCATTTCAACCGTCCCTCAATCTCAGAATGTCTGCACCCAAAGCCTCAACCGTCTTCGCGATTGCTTGGCCAGGGGCCGGAATGATAAGCTTGCCAAAATAATAGAACCTGATGAATTTCATCAACTCGCAGAAGGCATTGAACGGGCACTGTTCACCTTCGAGAGCACCTCTAATCATGCAGTCATGCGTCTTTACAGGAAGAGTCAGACCTCCTCGAATATTTTCGCTAGCCCCGGTGATCCAGAAAACGGAGGGAACGATAATGAGCACGTCCTTCTGGTTTACTTGTGAGTTGTAGATGTCCTGTCGCGTGGCGCTGACAATGATACATTTGGTTCAGCTTCATTTTCACTTTACAAGAATTCGCTCGCGAGTTACGCTTGCTCGTGGACGCGATGGAAAGGATATACGATGTCGAGCTACAAGCCGAGACCCGTCGAGGGTGGTGGAAAACTGCAGTCCGATGGCTGGCTATTATCCCGGCGATGTGCTCATATTCAGATCAGAAGGCTGTAAGACCTGGCCTGCGCAAATCCATCTGTACGCATTCCCTCTTGAACCATCTCCACCAAATATGAATTTGATTTCGGTATAGCACGCATTATCAAGCAACGAATCACTCGCCACAAGCGCTCGTATTCCTTTCCCAAAATCCGCCCTCATGCACCGAATACAATACAGACGCCAGCAAGGTCGGATTTGACTTTCTTGGGACGCATCAAACAGACGATCTGGGCGATAGGTGGAGCGCTCAAGGAACGTAACCTAAAATTTGCTATCAAGGCAGGCATGGCTACAGCTATGCTGGCTGCTCCGGCATTCTTTGATGCGACTCGGCCGATTTTTACGGAATACCGGGGAGAATGGGCACTAATTTCTGTGAGTGATTTGGCTGTATGATCGGCGTATTGATTAGCCTCGTCCCATATATCCCTAGTTCTTTGTTGTGATTTCCCCGACGATCGGTGCAGTGAGTATCCCAGTCACGGTTACTGAGGTGCACAAATTCATCGCTAGCACAGACAAACTTCCTGAGTATCCATCGAATATTGGGCACGCTGTAAATACCCTCGTCAAAATCTTGGCTTACAGAAGGCTTACATCCTGCCAGATTCGGTGCAGGCGTTGCCGCGGGAATATACACATTATTCCCTGACAATCCCTGGGTTTTATCAATTTTCGGATTCCTCTTTTCTGTTCCCTGTTTCTATTACATCGTTGCTACGCCTCAATATGCAGCGACAGGCAGGATCGTCCTGTTGGCATATAACCTGACTTGCCTTTTCTGGTGAGTGTTGTCATACTTCACAGCTGGTCCTCGATCTGATGACAACGGATGGAAGCTATAATTTACGGGACGTCGATATATCACCGCTGTCAATTGCGTTCCACCGTTCTGTGGCCGTAACGGCCGGTGTAGTCTGGGCAGCCCTCATTTCGCGCTTCTGGTGGCCATCCGAAGCTAGACGGGAATTGAGCACAGCTTTGCATGAGTAAGTGACATGGACAATCAAACTATGGCCATTGAACTGATCGTTTACTGCGAAGGTTTTGCTTGAATCTTGGTTGGTTGTATACCCGCTTGGTGACTGCGAACTCGTCACCTGATGCACGAGACTACCCTCCGAATCACAACGGTAGTTCGGGAGGGCATGAGACGTTTGAGCTAGGGACCAGGACGCTCGACCCCATTCATCACTTTATGGAAATGTATGTATGCATCCTTTGCTTGCGTACTTGGGGTTCACCGATTGCCAGGGAACTTCACCTTCAAATAAAGCTCATCGAAATTCAAGGATTATTGGAGGAGACCCAGCACGAACCTCGTCTCAAGGGGCCGTTTCCCGTTGGATTATACCGATCGATCTTAACCAGCTTACAACGCATTCTCGACAAGCTACACAGCATGCGATGCGTGACAACGCGGGAAGAATGGTCAGTGCACGTCGTACGAGTTACCGTCGCTGTGTTCCTCATCCACGCTACAGGTGGACGGCAAGCCTATCTCCTCAGATGAAACAAACGATGAACTTATGAATCACCGACAGAGCGTCCGCCATGATTTCATCATCCCGGTGAACAAGGAACGGCGGGAGATGGTCGGCAATATCATCCTCGGCTTCTCGACGTTGGCCTCGGCTTTCCGACTGAAGGCGCCATTGCCGCCGTACCTTCCGCCAGCGGAGGAATGCCGTCAACGCTTGGTGTGTAATGTTGAGGTGTGACTTGCGGTCTCCAGCTGATCTGCGCTCAGGTCGACGCCATTCGGAAACTCGAAATCGTGAAGAATCGCGATGTGAAGGGATCTAAACAGCTCTTGTTCTTTGCCTATGCGCTGACTATGAAGGGGGTCACGCGGGAACTCGATTACCTGGGAAGAACTTTGCAGGATGCCTTTGGTGTCATCGGTCAAAGCTCCGAAGAGTTTGATGCATTGTTTAAAGAGCGAAGGAGGGCTATTGAGCAAGACGTGTAGGTGGGAAACCAGATCGTTAGTCTCCTCTGATAAATACACTCTCGATTTGACTGAGGTCTTGAAACAGGTCTCTATTGTAGATAATGCGTACTTGCGCGTTGTACAGTTATGACCGTTCAACTTAGATGGTGCTGGCCACTCGACAGTTTGTAACGCACGTTGCTGTCGATGTCCGATGTACCTGCAGCTGAACCGGAGCAAGTCGGTGTGACGTGCCTTGACTCACTTAAGCTTACATCCCGACCACCATCTTTCGCCATGGTCGACACTGTGCTTCCATTGACAGCCAGCGACAAGCCTGTTCCTCTCTCATTCCCAGCGATCTTGCGCAACCGCGGAATATCTACAAGGTTTGCACATCTGCACATTGCCGACGTCTCGTCGGACCGAGTGCATGCACATACATCCAATGCCTCTGCGAAGAAAACCAGAAGGGAAGATAAGGAAGGCAAGCGGTGGATAAGGCGAAGCGATAATGGTCTGTCTCATTCGATGATGTTTCATTGCGCGTTCCCTCAAGCTTAACCACCGGTACTGGCGTCCTCAGCACATTTCGTCGGGAATCCCCATGTAGTTCACGCATCAAGCAGCGATCACGCTGTCCCAGTAGCCCCCACCAAACCGACGTTTCCTGAACCCTTGCCTTCATATCTCTCTCGCAACACCAAATTACCGCCAATCAGTCCACCTGCCCGCGATCCCGTAACCGCAAATGCAGGTCGTTTTTCGCTAAGTCTAAAGGGGATGAGACGAACCCTTCGGAACCTTGGCGGTCGTGCACAATCTCTCGTTCATGACGTTGAAGATGAAATACTCACTTGGCTACGGGAGGGTGGGACGCTGATGAACCCGGACGAGTCGGATCTGCAAACGCTCAAGTTCCCAGGGACAATGATCGGAGACACGGGCTGCATCCGTGAAGTATCTCGGACGCCACTCCAGCTCGTTTGGTGTATCAGCGAGGATGCTTTCGCTCGCTATGTCGTCCACTGTTGTGCCCGATACCATGAGATTGTCAGCTTCAGTAAGTCACCACGGATCTCCTCATATCCTCTACGGCACCGGTACCGTATGTCTGAATGTGGTTATCTAAGGCAAGGATACGTCTGGGACACGCCTGACCTATCTCCTCCGACCCAACGCCTTTCGGCCCGATTTCCAGGCACTTGTAAATCTAGACACGCCCCCAGTCACCGACCTCGAGCAGTCATCTCACTTCGATTCAGAATCAGACATTCCATCATCAGACTTCGCGGAATCAGACACAGAATGTCCCCGTCCCACACACCTCTCCGCAATCTCAGAAGATCAAACCAGCTCACCGCCACTTCCGGACTCACCGCCTTTCGAATACCTCGATAATGAGACCTGGTCGGTCACCAACGGTGTCGACGCCCATCCCGACGAGACAGGTAGCGATGGTGGTTTGGCTGGAAGCATGGACTTACTTTCCATGGACCCTGACCCCGACGCCACTAGTACTGTCTCCGTTCAACCTCGGTCATTGCGCGAGTTATCCACGCATACTCGACTTTGGGGTCGACACCGAGACCGATCAGGTTCATCTCCCTCTCGTTCACCCGCACGACGGGCTCGACAGCGGAAGAGGCCTGGTTTTCGTGTCGATCCCCCACGTTCCAGGCGGAACCCTCGGAAATCCTTCTATGATTATCTGTATATTTGACAGCGCGAATTGCGTCTATGTATGCCAATGCCTGGTGTACTGTAATACACATATTGTAGACCATAAAGATATACATGTCCTCTGAAGACGTAACTCGCCTTCGTGTCTTTTACCACTGTCCCATTATTAGTCTTGTCAGGAGGTACAGTATGGAACCCCCAAATCGCTGAAATTCGAGTGGTTAGGGGGAATTTAGTTCAAAGCGGGAGTCTCGTACGATGCAGTTCGCGATGGCAGTGAACGCGAGAATAAAAAGCAGGTAACCCTTCGTTCTATTCATTGCGGCGTTGGGGTTGAATGTGCTCGATGAGTTACCACCACCAAGGATGGCGACAAGGAGAAGGCCCTTATTCTCGTGTCAATCAAGGCAATTTCAAGGCGATACGACAGACTGACGTTGGACAAGACCCAGCTCAACAACACCTGACGGTGAATACCGGTACCTTGGTCATTGGTTGAATAGTCGCATCTTGATATCACTTACATTAGTTCGAACGTTTGCGTAGTAATCCTTCGCAATTTGTTCTTTCTCAGCATTGCCAGGCGGACTCGACTTGGGCGGAATCGCTTTTCGATGTTTGAGGTTCAGCAGTGATTCTTCGTACAGATCATTCACGTCCGCTTCTTCCGCTAGTACCTCAACATCGACTTGCGAGTCGGAATTCTGAATAACAGCCCCAAGATCTGTTTCGACAATGGAATCTTGTTTCGTCCCCCATGATATCTATAGAAGGTGGGTGTACAGGTGGTTAGAGTGCCCTGGTCGAGAAAATGGAGACTCACATCGTCCAAATTGGAAAATGCGTATCTAGGTAAGGTTTGAGTAATGCCAGCAAGGGAAACAATGGGAGGAATCCGCTCACATGCTGAGAATATTGATATAGGTCGGGGACAAAAAGAGGTATGGAAGGAAGCTAGTGATCATGTGCCAGGGATCAAAGGCGAGCAAGCTTCCAACCGCATATACTGCGCGAAAATTGACCTGAAAATCTCTGGTATTCCACAATTGATGCACTCACGTCCATATGTCACCACTACGCTCAGCAACATCGCTTGATTCGCGGTACCGCCTTGCTCCGCAGCTTGAACTGCACATTTGATGGAACAGAAGATTATGTATAGCATGAGCACGCCAAGTAGGATAGCGCTGAGTTTGTATTTCCATTGTGATCTGGAAGTGAGGGTGATAGAATCGTCATAAATCGTGAGGTCAAAACTCTTACGCTTGCGGTTTGTTGCCCATAGAGAAAATAAAGCAAGCCACGATTATCGACGACATGAGATACTGTAGTGAAGAGGCACTCAGCAACAAATTTCTGTCCGAGCAAGGGAAGGTGTCCTGCCTGAGCAAGTGTATTGAAGAACTTGATTCCAGGCATATTGAACGTTGGATCCTCAAGCGACGAGCTTAGTACAACCTGCAACAATGCGTCCAAATGTGTGAATGAAGACAGGAACTGACACTTACAAAGAATAGATAAAAATTGCCCTTGAGGAATGAAGGAATGTAATCGAAAGAACACAACAGAGGAAGGGATATACTCACGATGCTGAACCACGAAAACACCAAGTTGATAATGTTGTACAAAGTCTCCAACATCAAGACGGCCTTCCTTGGGGTGCTATGACCAGACTGCATAATTTGCCCCACATGAGCAATTGCATAGGTCGCAGCGAAAAACGATCCATTCAGCCATCGCCTTCGCTGCTGGATAAACTCGGGTAGACGTTCAGGCACATCGGTCTCCCCGACAGCGCCTTTGACGTATTTGAGAACCCTGGATAGTCATTCAGCTAACATACCGGGTTCCATGGATAAGAGAGATTGAGGCAAACCAGCTGGAATTCTCCTTGGCAACGAGTTCGAAGCAAAGAATTCGCTGTCGATGGAGGGTAAGTGAGGTGAGCCAGACAACTGGTAGCATCTGGACTCTCACATCCTCAGCCAGATCTGCCATAGTACAAGTAAGAACTAGTGCGAGATGATGGAGTGATATTACTCACACATGTTCGAAGTAAATATATCCGTATCACGTCCATGTAAGACTTCTCCTTTGAAATACGACGCCAGCGGTCCCTTTCCACGCCTGTCGTTCTGAAGGGCAATGTACCGATAGGCAGAAAATGCCCCAGGCTAGAAGAAAGCCGTCACGCCAAGCAAGACAATTCGTGGATATAAATGCTTACAAGGACACTGATATATCCAAACATGGATTCTGTAGTCTTGTCCAAGATACCGCTCATCTTGTATTCAAAATCTTGCGCGGATACTTGAAGGAAAGGTCAGCATCAACTCAGGCACGAGATACAACACTCACCAAGTGGATTCAACAGAAGCGACCAGTTTTTGCCCTTGTACGCCGAAATCTCACCGCACGCTCCACCGACACTTGAATTCACGTCAAAAGCTTTCCAGAGTCGATATATGCTATTGTTTCCTGGACGAGTTCCGACATCAAGAAGCACGCACACGTTGGGCTGTCATTAGAGTAAGTGTTTCCATCAGCATGGAGAGTACTCCACACACCTGCAGTAATGGGGCAAACGCGTTAAAGAACCAGCGATGACTATTGATCTTCTTTTGATTCTTCTCCTTCATGCAGAATAAAATCTGGGTAGGGACAATTCCCTTGTCGGGGTACTTGAAGTGGAGGTTCGGATCCAACGCAAATGACGTGGTATATTCGAATAAGTGCGCGGTCACCTCCTTGTTGTTCACGAGGTTGTGCATGTGCCCCCCTGGCTGGTAAACACCGAGCAAAATGAGGCAGTCTAGAACGCGAGGGTGGATCTTCTTGCGGCCATCAGCCACGATACATACCACGACCTACAGTAAATGCGACATGTGAGCAACAAAGTCAGAGGAAGTGGAGAAGTATAGATCAAAACCTTCTTCCATGCGTCTGGACCCCAGGTTTGGGAGTTTTTCCGCGAGCATAAATGTGCAATATTCCGCATCACCCCATACATCGTTCTGCAGAACAGGACTTCGTCCTCCTGTATTATTGTGAACCCCGGAACAATTTACTGAAAAGACTCGACTCACATTAAACATAGTTATCACAATAAAAAGTTCGGTTCGCCGTCCACTTTCATTCTGTCTGAGGAAGAAACCCCTCTTTTCGAAATCATCTGGATCACATGTCACGGCCGTATATCGTGTGCGCATCATTTCTGGTTCTCGTCGGGGCAAAATCAATTTTGGTGGGACGTCGATGTCCAGAACAAGATTCCCGTTGGTCAGTTGAACGCGTTTTCTGGTCTTATGACGCCTGAGGACACGTCCAGTAGGAGCCGGACCAAAGTGGCGCGTTTCTAGAGGAGTTTCGGGTAGTTCAGATGATTGGAGCGATGGAGTCCTCTCGTTATTGTCGTATATTACGCGACCTTTGGCATAATGTTCGTCCGGGTACTCTCCGTGGCGAGAAATGCGACCTGCTTCCGCCTTTTCGGAATCGTAGGTTTGCGAGTAATCCATAGGGCTTATATACCCAGCGTGGTGCACGCTCTCACCGCCGACAATATAATAGTCGTCGTCATCGGCTGCAGGCGTGGGTGATCGCGACCTTGGCGGATGATAAGCTCCTCGAGGATAGGCACCAGAAGCGTAAGCTTCAGTGTCATGTCGGAAGTGGTCGACTATGTCTCCTGCGCCGGCAGGCAAGCTGTCCTGAACGAGGCTGTCGTCATATGTGTCGACAGAGTGATATGTGTGCGGAGATATATCTCGCGAACGGGGATAGTTTGACCCATAGTCATAGTGATTCAAGGGTCGCGCTGTCGGAGACGAGCTTGTGGGGTACTCTGGATCAAGAAAAGGATCCTGGGTATGCTGGTATAGCTCTTCTTGCTCCAATTGAAGAGTCTCTCCAGTCATTATCGTTTGCAGTGGCTTGGAACGCTCGTATCGTGCGGATTCCGTCGTCTGCATAGGTTCAGAACCATACGTGCTCGATTTTTCAGCGTCTTCGTACTGGAAGGAGTCATGATAGTCTACGACTGTTGCGCCTGACGACGTGCTATGCCTGGACTCTGGACGGGTGTCACCTTGATCGTAGAATTCTTCGGCGTGACTGCGATGTTCGGGGTTGGCGTGATTTCGCTGGAGGAGTTCTTCCACGGCGTGACTGATTGCTAGATCGTCGGACTGCATATCTCCATTTAAAGTAGGTTGAAACGGCCCATCCGACAAGGAGTAGCGGGTAATGTTGGGATCCACCATCGAGAGGTGCTGAGGTACGATATCGGGGTGTTCGGTGTCCACAAAATGGATTTCAGAGGAGTCAACATCTGGCACTGGTGGCACTGGCTTGCGGCGAGATGACATTGAAAAGCTTTGAACGACTTGAGCGCGTTCGAGGTTGGAGTTGGTATGCGCGACGGTGAACACGTGACTGATTTTATGGGAAGCGTGGGATCGCTGAAAATTACGAAAATTACGAGCTTGAAAGAATTCACTCACAAAGGTACGGTAAAATAAGATGCACGTTTTCTGTGTTACTCGAGTGCAATTGACGGTTCACAATTATAGTCACCAAATTCGAGTCTACGATCCTGCAATGCCTCATTTGGTGTACCACGGCAAAGTAGCGCTTTAGGTGTTGTGCACACCGATCTCAAGCTTTATAAGGCTAAAAGCGACATCTTTGTCTTGACACCCTGAAGGACCCTGGCAGAAAACACCAGCTCTGACGCCACACATCGCAAAGAACAATGATCGACAGTACACTCACCATTTTTGCTGGTCTCGGCTTGCGCTTGTTCATGGAGGCTATTAGCCGCCACGACGACAGGTTAACAACGGGTCTGGTGGGTCTATGGGAAGGTTTCGTGGTCCATCACTATTCATGGGGCAAACCGTACTGGGACCCGTTCATCGCCTGTGCATTCCGCCTCTTCATCGACTTCATTGTGACCAGAGACCACCTTAGACTGGTACTGGTGCTCCTTTGGACAGGCGTAGGTTTGGCACTATCGGAAGTTGCGACCGCTAGTCTAACGGTGGAGAGTCCGAGTCGTGGATCTCGGATAAGCAGGTCTTCTCTCTCAGTTATGCGACCCCGTTCTCGCCACCGGACTGGTCGATCTCGCGTGCGTTTCGATGGGATCGACCCATTGTTGTCGGCAGACCTCTCACATACCGTGACGCCACATTCCAAGCTACCCGATCCCCTACTCTCTCCCCGTCGTGCGATTCTGCGAAATTCACCTCCAGTCACAACACCAGAACACATCACTTCCAACGTGGTGTTAGAATCACATCAAACGCCAGAAGATACGCTTGACATAACCTCCGTGCCACCCACCGGGCCCACGAAGTCACCCCCAGCCATTCAGACAAGTAATTCGCCTCACATGTCGGCCCCTCTGCCTCCTTCAAATCAACTCCCCAGCGGAATCCTGATTCAAGGAACCATTCCAATTCCCGTTGTTCACACATTTCCAGTCAAGAAGGACCTTGGTATATCGTACTGCCTTGCTGATTCTGCTTCGCCTCATCCTCAAGACGCATTGGAAACGACGCCGGATTCTGATCTAGCTTCCCCACCGTTGTCAGACAGCGACCTTGAACCTTTGCTAGACATGTCAGACGACAACGATGCAACTCCCACCGTTCGCTCGATTAAACTCTCCCCTTCCGTCAGCGGGATGCATGACGATCTTGACGACAAAGCCATTGACGACGATCAGGAACACGCCCCAACCGTGCCATCCACCGAATTTCCCTTTGATGAAGCCTCCTCACCCCTGAACGCCGACCATGGCACCACGCCTGTTGTATATGCCTCTCCTCGCGAACGGCCACTCCCCCCTATTCCTATTGACGAGCTCCCAGACCTTGACGACATTGACGGAGCAAGCACCCTCGATAGAAACGTAGTTTTCAACAACTCGGCCGAACATCCGTCGTTCCCACTATCCCCGCTGGATCAGCATCTTGACCTTGGTGTTGGTCCTGATGTCGACCTGGCCTTTCCAGTTGAAGGAGCAAACCCCAATCTCGTTGTCCCTGACAACCGTTCCACACCTCTTGCACCGAATATGGCCGACGATTCTCCTGTTCGACACATCCATGCCCTTGATCCTGACCCTATATTCATTGCCGACTTGGAATCGACCACGACCGAGCAGGAGAGCGTTATTACCATTGGTGATCGTGCCACTGTTATGGCAAGGGCGGAGACTCTCAGGGAGCAAGCTATGGCCCAGGAAAGAGAGACTCAACGTCTGAATCAAGCAATGAGAAAGTCGTTTGGACAAGGGAGGATTATGGAAGGCCTTCTTTTGGAAGGCGACTACGAGGAGGCTGAAAAGATGTCCAAAACACTGCACGCAAAGGCTGCACGACGATATTTTTACGGTACGGGATCATTCACCGGCTTCTGTGGTTATTAAAACCAGAGAATGTTGGCAGCGCACAACGTGACTCAAGTCCTCCCGCCACGTACGATCGATGTCCATCGACTGCGAGCCCCGGAGGCACTCCAAGCAACCATCCGAGCTTTTCGAGAGGTATTGGATGCGGATAGCACCCAACTACGTGTTATTGTAGGCCGTGGAAAGCACTCTCGGGGCAAGATACCTGTGCTGAGGACGAGGATCATCGAAGACATGGAACGGTGAGCGCAGCACAGGCAAACATGAATGTAGGTTCTTGTTCTGATGATTCTCCGATGCAGACGAAACATACCACACCGACTTGATCCCTCCAACGATGGTGTCCTTATCCTCGGCTGGAATTAAAGTACTCCGCTGTATAGATTTCCTAATA